>PVKE010011432.1:0-40296 GCA_004027555.1 Craseonycteris thonglongyai | reverse complement strand
CTAAATAATATAAGTACAGTTGATTTTGATGATCCATTCTTAAATGATCCATATTAACAGTCAAGGTTAAAAACATATGTATATAATTTGAACTTGATTTAAATAAAATGTCTTCTCTTCAGCCATGTAAAAAATTGAAGGAATGGGGTAAGATGCCATCTTTACCGTGGTAAGAATAGCCCCGAACCTTGTGATCATAGGAGAGAAAAAATTTTGTAGGTTCACTTTTGAAGCTTTTTCCATTAAGTTATTTATTAAAACACCACTATTATATTTGGCAATAATAGCTAATATAAGAGACTAGAATACATACAAGATTTCTCTGTAAGTTATGTTTAATATTATAATTTGGCTGCTAACATGAAATATATTCAATTATGTGGAAACGTTGTGACTGCCTGGGAGGCAGTAACATGATAGAAATTTAAAACTCCATTTAGTAAATTTTTGACATGCTGCCTTTTTTTTTCTTTTTTTTTTTTTTAAACTTACAATAAAATCCTCTCTGGTGCTATCTCTAAACTAAATTCTGCTTTAACACTTTTTATGGATTTTATAAATATAAGATAATGTGCACCCACATTAAATACCGTTTGATATTTAAATGTCTTTGATGTTGAGTAATGTTGAAACAAAGAAGATAACACCAGTTGAATTTTTTTAAAGAAAATGACTCCTCAATTATAATTTTTATTAAGCTACTACTATATTTGATATTTACATTGTTTCCTCAAAGTAGAAGAGTTTAAGATTATCTCTGTTTTCATGGTGCTTATTCTAAACGCAATTTTAAATTTACAGAAAGATGTCATCTTCTTCTTATCATATGTGGTAGGCAAATTGTCTTTAGAGATCTCCCCAAATTGGAAATTATGTTTTACATTATTTGAACTTTCAGGGGCTACATGATAATTGGATAAACTTCAGGGATGAAGAGTCAAGTTCTTTATGTTTTCATTTTGCTTTTAGAATATGCAACAGAAAGAATCCTGCTCCAAAAAAAATTAAAGCAAAAAGATTTTATTTCAAGGTAGAGTAAACATCCCCCTTGCTCACCAGCGTTTCTTTTTGTTTCTACTAATGAAAGGGCTAAATTTTATTTTCCTTTTAAGTTTTTTCTAATGACATCAATATACCACATATCTTTGTCAAACATTTTTAAGAAGTTTATAGGGTGTCTGCAGCATAAATTCTGAGTCACCTAGACTTAATGACTTGAATATTTTTTCAATGGGCTGTATGAGATACATATTTATGTCCTCAGTATAATTAAGACTTAAGATACTTAACAGTAGTTCTAATTTCTATTGTAATTGTAATATCTGATGAGTCTAATAATGAAGCAAACCAATAAGCAAAGAAACGTGTAGCTTTCTGGAAGCACAGTGGTATTTCTTATTCTCTTCTATTTCCACACAGGAGGGCTACTCTCCTTGTTCCAAGAAGTTCATGAGAATTTTTGAAAAGTGCATTTTCTGTTTTTTATCTTCAGATTATGATTTGTTGAGCACTATTCATTATTTATTATTCTTTCTTGAGCAGTTATTTACAACTTTAATCATTTCCTGCTAATTCTCATCTAGCAACATGGAGAATATCAAATAACATCCCACAAATCTTTAAAGATAATACTACTCAGATTATGTATTAAATTTTAATTGATATTTTAGTTTCTAGTTTTATTTGTAAGATATATGTTAGAATTTGCATATAGAAACATAGTCAAAATGTATATGAATGTTTAAGTAGTCACAACTGTGATATGATCTACAGCTAATTAGCATGTGTAAATAAAACAATTATGTTGCTCTTGTAAACCTGGATTTATTAATTTATAAATATTTACAATGCAGATTTGTCATGTGTAAATATTTTAAAATTAAAACCTCCCAACGTATATGTTGGCCAAATTAAAAAAGAAAAATGATATGTAATATTTTATGTAATATAATATGTAATATGTGACTGGACTAAAAACTGTAACATTATAACATCTTCTGTCATTGCTAAATGTCTGTATGACTTTTCTGCATATTGTCAATTATGGATTATAAAAAACAGAATTGTGATTAAAAAAATGAAAACTAGGTATCTTTGAATACAGACATAAAGGTGTCCCAGAGATTGTTCATTTCCTTGTATTAAAAATAATACACAAAATCTGCAAAGACCTGAACACTAAGGGCATGATATCTTTTATTTTTATTTATTTATTTATTTATTTTTAAATTGTCAAATTTATTGGGGTGACATCGGTTGGTAAAAATCACATAGGTTCTAGTTGTACAATTCTACATTATATCGTCTATGTATTTATTGCATAATGTGCTCACCACTGAGAGTCAGTTCTCTTTCTATAACCATATGTTTGAAGTCCCCTCCCTATGCCCGACACCCTCTACTCTCCCACCCACCTTCCCCTTTACCCTCAGGTAACCACCAAACTACTGATTGTATCTATGTGTTTTTGTGTCTTTGTTATTTTCAGTTTTATATTCCACCTATAAGTGAGATCATATGTTTCTGGATTCTTTCAGTCTGACTTATTTCACTTAATATGGCTTCAAGTTTCATGCATGTTGTCACAAATGGCTGTATTTCATTTTTGCAATCACAAACATGAGAGCAATGACATGAGGAAGAAATCACTTGACCCTCTAAAAATGCAGTCAAAAATTGGCATTTGACTTCACAAAAAGTTAAATTGTCCCTCACTACCAGGGAGGATTGGTTTTGGGACCCCCATGGGTGCCAAAGTATGTGGATACTCAAGTCCCATATGGGTAGACCCATGCATACAGTTGGCCTCTGCATCTGGGTCTCCCATTACCAATCAAAAATAGTACAGATATTTATTGATGAAAGTCTGTGAATAAGTGGACCTGTGCAACTCAAACCCATGTTGTTCAAAGGTCACTGTATAACCCAAGACAGGCCACACACGTAAAAACAGAAAGAAAACCTGGTAAAAAGTGAATATCAAAATTATAGTTATCAGAAAATAGAAATGCTACATATAATGCATGTGAACTGTAATTCTGATCTGACCAAAATAGAAAAATTTCCAAACAAAAATGAGGGATGATTATGTCATAGTTTCCAGCACTTGGGGAAAAAAAGCAAAAGAATATATTAAAACTTTTTTTGTTGTGGCAATTTCTTATTTATATATATATAACTTAGTACATTTAAAACACGTGTTTTAAAGTCAGCAGAGCAATTATAAATGAGTCATATTAGAAATGATTTGTAATGGATTAACAGTACACCCATTGTGGAAGAACTGCGTTGCTATTTTTGAAGCCTCAGGCAGGAGTGTTGCTATTTAAAATGCCCCAAAAGGCAAAAGCAAGGTCACAGCACAGAAAGAATTAAAGGACAAGCCGTATGATACCTGCATTTGCACAGCTGTGCAGTGGAAAGGAAGATGGCCTGCAGCTATGGCAGTGGAACTAATCAAACATGTACATTTGATTAATTTTGATGTGTTAGAAGGCATTTGACCTCTAAAGGGAGAAGTCACAAAATTCATAACAAGACCCAAAATGGAGTAAATATAGCTTGAGCCTTAAGACTATTTGTTCTGTAAAGGCTTTTCTTATAGAAAAGTATCATTTTATTACTTTTTGGCGTCTGTTTAAAGTCACAGATTTGATGGACCCCACACCATAAAGGATCCCTCAAGTTGGTTAAAAGTTGTATTTAGTACAAAAATATATTTAACATATGATATCAAATGAAGATATTTGATTTTCCATTTTCCCAATGGAATAATTTCTTTCTTTTAAGTTTTGGTACACATTGATTATTTAAACTTTTAGGAATATAGACTAATAGGACAAATGCCTATGAATGTGTTTTGTTTTGTCTTTTTCTTTTAATTTAGACAGATGTACCTATATACATTCTATATATAAAACTTTTTTCATATATAAATTTAGCAATATTTTTATCTATTCTCACATTTCACATAAATGTTTAACACACATTTTTATAAAAAACTTTGATACTGACCACTATTTCTAGAGATAACTTTTACATCATGAAATATTTTTCCAAAGCACCTAATCTTACTGTCATCTAAGGTTCTTAAGAACCTATATATGTTATCTCTGAAAATTGTACTCATAATATTATTTTCAGGTCATTAAGACAGTATTATTCAAAAATTTTACTTTGAGGCCTATATTCGTGAGTGCTAAAATCTTATGTGCAGTTGTGAGGTCTTACCTTCAGACATAAAGTTACCTTTGACTATATGTCTTTAGACTATGTCTTTACTTTTTTTGGTCTGTTTGGCTTTTTAATAATTCTGCTGGGTTATATATAAAGTGATCTAAATCTTTAAGTTTTTTAGGTGATATAGCTTGTTGGAAGTAACACAAGAAAGGCTTGTATAAAATGAGAGAATGAGACATGAGAGATTTTGGAAAAAGAAAATGGAAATAATTTGGCAGCATCAGACTTGCTATTCTATAGTACTTTAATATGAAAGAAAATGACTTCAGGTGGAAACGCATCAATTTATAATTTAATACAGGGTTCAGCAGAGTAATGCCCTTATTAAAAATAGGGTGCTTGAATGTGATATTGTTATGTAACAGAATTACATGCTTATGATTTTAAAATAAAAAATTTGGTATAAATTACCAGTTCATAAAAAAAGGGTGTTACTTCTGCCAGACTATGTATATCAAAGGTATGTGTAGACAGACTCTAAGGCATTCACAAAAAAAATTTAGATTTAAAAGTATAAATTATTAAGCTCATAAAACAAAACAAAACAAAATTCAAATATTATATTAAAGGAAGGCAAAAGTGAGAATATAAAAATAGCTTAGTAAAAGAATATAATTAGAAACCACATTGTGACAGGTTATTTTTAAAGCTAAGTATACCATTAATTTCCTTAAATGAAATTGGCTAATTGTTAAAAACAAAATTATGTCAGATTGGATTAAAACCTTAATCTATTCATATTTTTGTTATAGGTACAACTTATAAAATATTAGAGTACAGTAAGTTTTAAAGTATCGTAAGAGTATGGAAAGAGATATACCACACTAACATAAATTAAACACAAGAGGTGTAGCTAGATTAAAAGTTACTGATGTTTCTCTGACAAAAAGATCGTAATTCATTGCAATAACAAACAATTCTAAACCTCTAGGATTTGCCAAAAGTTTATTTCATTTTTTTTTATATCTTTTTATATTTATAGAGAGTAATTATTTTATCTTCAGTGCATATTTATTTTTATTTTACTTTTGACAGAGAGAGAGAGAGATAGAGACAGAGACAGCTAGAGAACCGAACTGTGGGAACTCCCCAGTTCAGCATGTGGGTCCACCTGGGCCGGAGCCGGGATTCGATCCTCGGTCCTCGGGGCTCCAAAGTGAGCGCTCAACCCGCTGAGCCGTCCCGGCTTTCCCTATTTCATTTTTTTAAAGACTTATTTTATTGTTTTGAGAGAAGATGAGAGAGAGAAAGAGAGAGAGGGCCCAGAGCAGTCTCCATAGTTGTATGGTGTTAGTCATGACACGGTTGCACTCCACACAGGTGGATGTGGGGCTGTATGGGATGGGAACTGGGCTGGGGGCCTCTGCATGTGACACAAGGTGCCATTTCAGTGGTTACCAGCTGTGCTGCAGTTCAGCATATAGGTTTGCACAGGCTGGGGCTGGGAATTGAACCCGGGACCTCAGGATGGTGAGGCAAGCACTCAAACCACTGAGTTATCCAGGCATCTCCCCCAAGTTTTTTCCTGTGTGTGCTATGTGAACTTCACAGGTCCATGACAAAAGGGAGTCCAGGCACATCTTATGTTGTCAATTTAGTCTCAGATTAGAAGTGATATTCTGATGACAACTCACTGGCTAAAATTATCCTAACTACATGGAAACTTGGAAGTGAGGTAGCCCAAAAAGCTGGGTAACTAATAATCTATAGACACAAAGAATGCATATTGTATATTCCCCTTCATTAAAAAACAATGTTCAAAATCAAGCAAAATAAAATATGTAGTTAAAAAATCAGTGTGTGGGTACTTCTGTGTATGTGGGTTAACACTGTGGTAAGTTACTAACTAGTGCTTTTATGTTTTGTTCCTTATGTGTATTATATTTCAATAAAACCATTACAAAGGTACAATAAAAGGAAACAAACAGAAAACTGATGGGTCAGAATTACTGGGAATGTAAAATGAAAAAGGAATTTAAGCAGAAGTAAAATATTTGGTTTTGAAGAGGTTTGCTTCTCAACCATTTAATAAAATGTCCTTTGGAATGTAAATATCCGTTTTTAGCAGGTATCTTTTTAGTTCCATATAACAGAAATGCAACCCCAGCTTGCTGAATCACAATGTGAATTAGTTTGGCTCAGTAACTGAAATCCAGAGATAATTCTGCCTTTCTGTTCTGCTAGATGTCAGGTGCTTGAACTCTGCTGTTAGCAATTTGTTGTTCATTTTTCTCTCTCAACCCTCATTGTATGTTTCTTTTAAAACTGCAGTCTCCCTCCATACTACGGTAAGAAAGATGAATTTTGGAAGATTCAGAGATAACATCATTTTTATGGCACCTAATTTCATAGCAGAAAAACTGACCTATCCCAAAGCCTATAACAATTCCCTCTAAAAAGTTCATCTAATTAACTTACCCATGTGACCAACATACCTGAACCACATGGCTTAGAGGAAAATATAGCTCCTTAATTGAAAGGAGAGAGGTAGAGAAATATATCACGTTACAATTCCCATGTAGCTACCATTTTAAACTGGTTCTTGTTTGATCAACCACACTTCTTGAAATGCTTCATGGGTAATGCTGTAAATATGCTCTCATCTCCCATTCTCTCCTAATCCGAGGTAATCTAGTTTGTGCCTTCATCATGTCCTTATAAACAGGTTATTGACAAAGCAATCAGTGGCTCTTGGAGATGAATTCAGAGATGTTTTACTGCTTATTTTATTGGTTGATTCTTCTAGCTTTCTTTTTTGTTTTCTCTTGATTTGTTCCATTTATCCTCACATCTTTGTAGACACCTTTCACTTCTACAGCTCCTGTCTTTGGTTAAAAGCAAATGTTCACAAGCCTCAGGTTTCTGTCACATTTGGTGTCTGTGAAACCTAAGCAGGATGAACCTTCTGTTTGTAATGACCTATCAGTTGGTATTAATCAGTAGAGCTTCAATCTGTCCTGAAAATCTAGGTCAGGTATGATCTGAATCAAGGTTAGCAAAGAGCCTCAGAAACATTTTGGCATACCCCTAACATGACATATACTTTGCTTTATTATAATAATTACCTTTTTGTCTCTCTCTTAGTTGTACATAAATTACTTAGGGTTAGGGTCTTTTGTTCTGTGCCAAGATTCTAGGCAAGAGTTGGTAATCAATAGCTATAGCAAGAGTAGAAGATAGGAAATTAATAGTATTTCATTTCATTGGCTTGACAGACCCAATTTCATCTTTGAATCAGGAAGCTCAGTAGTCTCTTTTTAGAAAAGTCTACAGAGCTGAGATAGAGTGGTTTGACAAGAGTGAGGACATTATAAGGGTTGATGAGGAAAAAATCTATTCCTAAGAGATGCAGTCAGCTCCTCTAGAGTTTCTAAATGTCTCAAGGTTATAGCTTCCTTCACTGATGCTCATTGCTCCAAATCCAGAAAACAAGGCAGAGAGCTGGACTGATCAGAGATAAAGTGTTTATTTGAGGGAGGGATCCAATAGAAAACTGTAATGAGAATGTTTCCAAGAGAGTTGCTCCAACTTTTGGTGCTGTCTTGCTTAATGATAAAAATTAAAGATGTGAGAGGCTGAAAAAAAAAAAAAAGCAGGGTAAAGTCTAGATATGTGGGATACAAAACTCAAAGCAAACAATGAAAGCAAAAACTCATAGACACAGACAATAGTTTAGTGGTTACCAGAGGGTAAAGGAGGAGGAGAGAAAGAAGAGGGTGAAGGGGGTAAAAAATATGGTGATAGAAGGGAGATTTGATTTTGGGTGGTGAACACACAATGCAATATACAGATGATGCATTATAGAATTGTACAGTTGAAACCTATATACTTTACAAAGAAATTTAATAAAAATTTAGAAAAAGACTGAACATGTTAAGGAAGTCAAAGGTGAAGTGTAATAAACACAAGGAAAGAAAGAGATTAGGTTTTTTTTTTACCTTTCATTTATCATTACATTTTTGAAAAATATAAATATACTTGCTTCATCATTTATGATTCTCTGCAGCAATGTTTATAAATTCTAATACTAAATTTTCCACTATTTCTAATCTGTTTGCTAAAGATTACCTATTACTTCAAGTTGATAGATTCAAATATCTTAAAAATTCTTCACCATTCTCACTCCATTAATGTCAGCATTCCTTATTCTTTTGCAAGTTTTCTGTAGGTAGTCTTCCATGCTTGGTTTGCCTATCAGAATTGGTTTCACTCCAGTGTCAGGGAAGGATTGCATGACCATTGCTAGCAATCAGCATGACTGTATCTTCTAGGCTACAGAAGTTCCTCCGAAGAAGAGTATTTGTATCAAGTTACAGTGAGCATATGAATCCTAGATATTGCTTAGGAGTTATTTTAAGAACTCCTTTTCCTAAGGTGTCTGGGACAGAGAATAATTACACTAGCCTAGAGCTACTGGTGGGGGAGTTACTAATTATAACTTGAAAATAAACCAACCTTATTAAAAATACAGCAGAAAGTTGAGTTAGAAACATCATAATGATGTTGTTTGGACCGCGGCACCAAATCCCACTTGAATTTGGCAATAACAGTTGTTTACCATGCAGTTTTGTGAGCCCACAAATCTCATTTGTAAATTTAGCAAGTTTATGTGGGTCCTTTGTTACTTCCCTTGAAGGAGGAAGAAAGACATATTCAACACATCCATTGTCTTAAACAATTTTACCAACACTACTTTTCAGAAGTCTTATCCTCTATGTTTTTCTCATACGATGACTACCAAGAAAACTACACTGGTTTGTTTGTTTTTTAATATGTTCCTAAGACTGCTCACCCTGTTTCTTTCTGCCCACTGTTGTCAGAGTAACATTTCCAGAAACAAAAATTAATCTTAATATTAATCTGCACAAATCTTTATTGTCTTCCAGTTTTGTACAAAATAAATAATATATTTTAGTTTGAAAACCAAGTTCATCTAGCTTTCTTATTTATTTACTTACTACTTTCTTATCCATTCAAAATCCTCAATATCTCTGCAGGATTGCTAAATAGAATATGCTTCCTGTTTCCTGACTGCATTCCACTCTGTTAATGGCTTTCTCTGAAACAATGTTCTTTATAGTTGGTAACATCTCCTCACTAATTTATTCAATGGATATTTAATTCCATTTAGGACCATTACATTCTCCTATTAAAATTCTACCCAATTTTTAATTCTTATCAAATATTACATTCTTCATAGCAGTTTTTAAAGAAGTTATAATATGAATAATTTTGGTGTTAATTAAATACTCATTGGATTTTGTACACTTTATTGAAAATTTTCTTGTTTATAATGTTGAGATTTTTATCTTGTCTTAGCTCCCTAGAATATTGCTACTTTTTTAGAGCAATCTTGTTTCTTATTCTCATTTATATTTTTAATAGTTTATAAAACATCACATTGTATGTGGTAAGTCTCTAACAGTTAAGGTAAATTTTAGAAAATCATTTTAGTGGAGTTCCTCAATGCCTAAATTAGGATGGTTTATTAGAAAATTTTCCTTTTTTAAAATATATTATACCATAACATATTGATATTAAGTAATCACCTATAGGTGGTAAAACTTTAAAATAAAAAGATAAATAATTAACTCAGCAAAAAAGGTAAAACTTTAAAATAAAAAGATAAATAATTAACTGAGCAAAATTGAGTTCATTTGGGAGTAGCAGAGGAATTGCAATTTGACACAAGCAAACTATGGCACCCCATAGACAAGTCCAAGAACAAAAGAGAAGAGAAAAGGAGGAAGTTGGCTGGGGTTGTTTTGAACAAAAGTTAATTGGAGGAAAATAAAAGTTTGAAGTGGTGGCAGCTTCTTATTGGCTGCAGGCCAGGGCAGCTTGCTGTTGCTATGCTAAGAGGAAATCTTCCTTCTTCCTGCTGATTGTGTAAGGTGCAATTAGTGGCAATAGGTGAGAGCTCTCTACTCATGGCTTCCTGAATCTGTTCTGAATGAGGCTTCCTTAACATAATTTCAGAAGCATATATTCTCATTTTTAAATAACTTTTTGAAATGTTATTTAAATTATTAAGTCTATATGTAAAACAAATACCTCTTTGTAAAATAAGGAACAAATCATTTTATTGGTGTATTTATAAAATTAGTTATATTTTCATAAATTTGGAGGATATTCATAAATATTTCAACTAGTTAATAATTGATAACACTATATTAGGATTTTTAGAATTCTAACATTGTATTTTATTATGAGATTTTAATCACAATAATTTGATAAAAAATTATGTAAATTACAGGAAGCAGGTTACTTTGCTCCTGATGATGATAATTATACTTTATAAGAAATAGGGAAACAATGTTTTATTACTGATCAAGTCTTTAAAGGCTATGAAAAGAGTAAAATTTTATTGAAACTATGTTAGGAATTATTGATTTTACTTCAAAATGACCTTCGCTATTTATGTCTTACTTCATTTATTTATAAATTATTTAAAAATAAAAAAGAAGAAAGCATCATTTAATGAAAAAAATGATAATCTAGTTGCCTGAGACAGACTGGAATATAATTGTGTATTATATTCCATTGATTTGGCTGCTACTTCTAGCCAGTTTTTGATTGAGTGATGCTCATAGTTTCCTGTCTTCAACAGCCCTGCTCCACTTCTGTAGATGCATGACTATGGATAGCTTCTTTTATAGAGTCAGTACATCTCCTATTTAGTCTTCTCTTTTCTTACTGCTTTCTATTTTTCCCAGCATTATTGTCTGTTCAAAAAAAACAACAACTTTGCTTTCTCAAGATGTGCCCAAAGTAGGACAGGTTTAGTTTTGTCATTTTTACTTCCACTGATTTGTTAGGTTTTATTTGTTCTAGGGCTCACTTGCTTGTTTTTCTGGCAGTCCAGAGTGCTTTCCACCAAAACAATATTCTAAATGAGTTGTTTTGTTCCATATTAGCATTTTTTACTCTTTAACTTTCACATTCATACATAGTAATTGGGAATATAAGTGTGGATGATCTGAGGTTTCTAACAACTCATTTTTGTTCTTGGAGATTTTTCCTAATTCTACCGTCCCAGCCCTTCTGAGCATCAGCCTTCTCTTGACTTCGTGCCTGAAGTCTCCATTTGAATTGATGACTGAACCAAGGTAAGCAGAATGTTTGATAAGTTTAATGTCTTCATTGCCTATGTTAGAATTGTATATTTCCCTGTAGTCATAATTTTGTAGCTCCTCAGTATAGTTTTTTTTCTTGCAAAATCTGGAAATTTTTGGGGGGTCCTCAAATATATAATTAGTTCAGGGTCAATCTGATAAGATAAAATAAATCATAATTTAGTAATTTTTATGCAGTATTTATCAAGAGGATTCAAAAGTTTTATTTTTCTGAACATAGTTAAAATCGTTGAAACTAGGCCACCATTCTTAAATCCAATGATCATGACACTCAATGTCTCCTTTTAGGAAGGCCTGTAATTCCTGATCAAGAATATTTTCAGCCTAGAGATTTAAACATTTTCAGTTCAATCTGTCTTAACTAACTAATACAACTGAAACAAAAACTATTTGTCTTCAATCTTATCTTAACTCCAAACCAAAATCAAACAAATAAAATCACAGACATTGCATGCAAACAACATCTTATTATATTTAATCAAAGTTTTAAGGGCATGCTATTATTCTTATATTATCAAAGAAGTGAACTTATGGTTTTACATAAAATTCTTATGGAGAAATTTCAGAACTTAAAAACATTTTTTTTTTTTCCTACAGAGTTACCAACATTGGTTCAAAAAAAAAAAAATTAGCTTAATATTGTCCATATTAATTTGTTAAAATATAATTTTATCTCTAAGATGTTATATAGCAATTTAATAAGACAAAATTTTATCTGCTGTGTCCTTTTTAAATTTTGAAGTACATTTTTGGAAAGTTTGTGATTTCAAACTCCTTCTAAAAGTAAGTTTGTGTTTCCTACATTTATATACTTGCATAAAATAGTATAACAATATACCGGTTAGGTTATCATAAATTTCAACGAGTAGAAAACTACCTAACAAACGGGATAGTAAACATGTTATCTCACTTAAAAAGATGTCTGTTTCTTTTCCTCTTTCTGTTCTTTTTATAACAAGTGTTGGTTAATTCTCTGTGTTTCTCACCTCATTATTTAAACATGGCCTTCATTTTAGCCACTGAAAATGGACAAAGTAGCATTCATCAAGATAAAGTGTCATTTCTGGAATATCTTTTTAAATTTTTTATTTCTCAGTTGTGTTTCAGAATTTATAATATGCATTATTTAATAAACAGTACAACCTATAAGAGGTAACATTCTGAGCTTACATTGCACATATTTTTAATTTTTTACTGTGGTTTTCAGATCAAGTGTACTTCTCATATTCAAAAGGAATATATAAATAACTATTCAAGCAATTATGTGGTATATTAAATAGTGGACATAGAGAAAATAAAATAATAATTCTTGAGTGTGGGAGTTCTGAGAATTCTTTCAGCTCTTTGTGTTTTTAAGCAAATGATAAATCAGACTCTATGGGCCTAGGTTCATTGAATATAAGGGAATAAGTGAGGGAATCAGACCATTGAGTCCATTTCTCTGCAAGTAGAGAAAAACTATTTCTAATAAGCCCTTAGAGGAATGTCTAGTCAGCCATTATATGCCTCGTGGGAGGATGTTTCTTTTCTTTCTGTGAGGAATCTAGACTCTTACCCAGTAGCCCTCACCCACAAAGTGTTGGCCTTAATTGAATTACCCTAAATTTCTTCCCATTATTCCTAATTGCACTTCCTTGATGAACACTGAGAAACTGCTTGCTGCCTTCAAAGTTTTCCATATAAAGTGTCTTATTTTTGATTTGAGCAAAAACATAAGATGGCATAGTATTCTACATTTATTTTATTTTAAATGAACAATATTTTATTTCAATTTATATTATTCAGATTGCAACATTTAAATATAAATATTCTAATTTAATCAGATAAATATAAAAAACTTGTAAATGTATAATGTCATCTTTTTCACTTATATTTAAAACATTGCTTCTATTCTGTAGTTAATCCTATTTTCTTCCTTTTTTTAGTTTAAACAATAAAAAAAAAATTGAATGTATGGAATTTAAGTCAAGAAATCCAAAATTAATTATAAGCTTCACAAATAAGGGAAAGCTGGGATGGTTCAGTGGCTTCAGTGCTCATTTTGTGGCCCTGGAGTCCAAGGATCATATCCCAGCCCTGGCCTCTGTGGACCCATATGCTGAACTAGGGTGTGCCCCTGGTTTGGTTCTGCTGGTGTGAGCTTCCTACGTGGAGAGACCCCCAGCAGGGACATGCCTGTCATGCAGGAGGCCCCTGGCCCAGTTCCTGCGCAGCCCCGTGCCCACCCATGGAGTAAAACCATGTTGAAAAAGTAACAATGTACAACTATGGAGACTGCTCTGTGCCTGCCTACTTCTCTCTCTTGTCAAAAAAACAATAAAAATAAATCTTAAAAAAAAAGGAAGAAATGTTCTTTTTCTCCTGTTTCTCACATGTTAGGATGATTTTTCTTCCCATGACTTGTGTAACAGCTTGTACTATAATATAATTTAGAAACTGCATTATAAATCTAAATGTTTTTCTACTTGCAGATTATTACAAAGTATAAAAAATGACCTAGTATATTATTTTGACCCTGATGCTCTAACTATAAAAGTCATGTATTACTCATATGTATACATATAGACAATCACCAGATCCAAGTTAAATTTAAGAATTTATTCTCAATTTAATTTAGCTTAATGCCCAATTAATAAGTTAGTGTTGTCAAAGTACGTGTATAAATTTTTGTTGGGTTATATTCATGGATAAATTTTAATTCTGCTTTTTAAATATGAGTTAAATATAATTGGGGGGTGGGAGATAGTGTTGACCAGCAACTCTATGAATTTATTTTTTTTTTTAGAAATTTTTTTTTTTTTTATTGTTTTTGACAGAGAGAGAGAGAGATAGAGAGAGAGAGAGAACTGAACTGGGGGCATTCCCCAGTTCAGCATATGGGTCCGCATGGGTCGGGGCCGGGACTCGATCCTCAGTCCCTGGTGCTGCAAAGTGAGCTCTTAACCCACTGAGCCATCCCGGCTTCCCCTGTGAATTTCTTTATGCAATGACTTGAAATTGGACGCCAGCTACTCTTCCATTTATTTCTGTCTTCCATATGTAATAATCCCCTCATGCTCCATGACTGCAATTGCCTATTTGCACTGTGTTTTTAGTGTATTTTTTAATTTATACTATTGTGTGTGTTGAGGTAGGTTATATTTATAAATTTAATTTTAGAATAGTAGAATTATATATATATATATATATATATATATATATATATATACACACACACACATACAGACATATACATAATATACACACATGTACACATATGAGAACATTGGACCTATAGTGTTGTTGGTTATACTAATAACCATTTAACCTGATTACCAAATAAAGCAATTCAAATTTAAATAGAGTTTGGAGCTTTACATTGCTTATATCTACTACGTTCTATCAGAATGATGCCCATACTTCTCTAGTACATGTACCTTAAGGTTGTTACCCAGAAGATGGGGTAAACATAAAGGCAAATATTTTATTTTCTCTCTGCTTCAGAGGCACATTTCCAGGATAGTGGTCTTAACCAGGATTTTCACTACTTAAAGTTTTAATTTACTTAGATTTTAGCTTTAGAATAAATGTAATAGTGTGCCAAAAAATTCCCTTTTGCAATCTGCTCTCAATTTCTCTTTCCAGATGCCTGCGTACTTTTTACACCCACCCCTTATTCCGATGATACTAGATTAGCCAAAACTCTTTAAATAGCTAAGCAGTTTCAAATCCTACAATTCTATTTTTTTTTTTCCTCTTTTTCTCTCTTGAAATGTCTTTTACCAGTTTCGTCAACTGGAGAAAAATCCTTTTTTTTTTTTTAAGATTTATTTTATTGCTTTTGACAGAGACAGAGAGAGAGAGAGAAAGAGAAAGGGAGGGCCTAGAGCAGTCTCCATAGTTGTACGTAATCAGTGTTTCAACATGGTTTCAGTCCATATAGGTGGGCGGGGGGCAGTACAGAGTGGGAACTGAGCCAGGGGCCTCCTGCATGGGAGGCATGCCCCTTTGAGCTGGGGAGCCTAACTGGGGGCCTCCCACATGGTCCACATGGGCCGGGGCTGGTACTTGATCCTCAGACCCAAGGGCTACAGTGAGTGCTTAATCTGCTAAGCCATCCTGGCTTCCCCAGAAAAATTCTTTTTTTAGAAAGTTTTGAATGGAGCTGGTTTATATGTGAAAATTTTAAGTTCCTCTGTGATTTGACAAATAGAAATGCATAGAGGCTATTTTCAAAATATGATATTTGGAATTACTCACAAAACGTACCTACATTAGAAGACCTTAAAAATTACTCTCTTATCTGAGCTTTCCAAATTCACAGGGGGATATTATTTCCTAAAAGTAATTTTTAAGATGAGGAATTTGTTTAATAAAGTGAAAATTATTTTTCAGTGTAATGTGAATACAAAATAAGAATTTATTGCAAATTTCAGGAAGTCAAGGTGTCGGTGGAACTATGTTAAAGGAGATAACACAAGTGTTACTTGGAAAGACAGGTGCACACTTAATTCCCATCTGCCTTAATGATCTTTGTGGTTTTATATGAGCCATTTTGTCCCACAGCAATATACCTTCCCTCACATGTAGAATTGCTTTCTTTAATTCTCTTTTCAGAAATAAAAAGTATATATTCTACAAAGTGCATCTTAATGTCATCTCTACTGGGGAAGCTGCCCTGGGTCATCTTGGCTGACTTAAGTATTGCCATATTTTTATATATATATATATTTTTTTTTGGTACCTTGCTTCACCTCTTTTATAGCTCTTATCTGGCACACACACACACACACACACAAAGGATTTATTGTCTTTTTTATCCTACATTTTGAACTTCATAAGGAAAGTACTTTCAGTTCACTCACACATTAGCAACTTAATCAGTAAATATTTGTTTCGTAGTGGTTTGACAAGGGTACCAAGTCCATATGACAACTCAAATTCTGCTAGAATGTAAACTTCACAAGGGCAGGTTTTATATGTGTTTTAACAATTATGTTTCTCAGATACACAAAAGAAGAATTGTCTGGCACTTACTAATTGCTGAGGTTGGATGAAATTTGGAAGATTTGATCAATCTGATTGTGTCCAAAATGTTTATTACTACTATACAGCGCTACTCATGTAGTCATGAAGGGATTGGGCATGCATTACATCAAGAAGGATATCACACAGAAAAAAAAATTAGAAAGAAAAATATAGAAATTGATTCTTAACCTTTATGTTTCAATATCACTATTCTCTGGAGAAATCAATGCATTGTATGCACCAAGATAATTGGTTGAAAATGTAAAATTTTAGAAAGTAGAACATTTAAGAATCATATTACCAAGACAAACAAGCACTTGCAAGGTCAGAGAAGAAAAACAATATGTATAGGGGATGGGAGGAGTCTAATTTGGCAGATCTTGGGAAGAGGGTAGTAGGTCTTGGAGGAGACATGTGATGAACCACCACTTCCAATTAAGTATCATTAAGCATCAGCAGTACAACCAAGATCTTCCTAGCCATCAGTTCTTTAGTGTGATACCTTTAGACTTCTTATTTGAATTTTTGAATCTGTCTGCAACGAGGAGTTGTAGCTGTGGGTGAATTACATGTTGATTTTCTGGCATAGTTGACACCCATTTATTCCTTGAGACATTACTATGTTTTCATCCTACCAACTCCACATGGACACATTTTTTCTCAACAACAGAGAATATATATCTCCCTCAAATTAGGCCTACAGAATTGATTTGTTAGAGAAATAGCTATGGCATGAAAATTTTTTTTTTTTAAATCACACATTTACTTGGAAGAAAATCAATAAAACCAGCTCAATATCTCCTTCAAAACTAGAGAACTAGTAAAACATACCCCAACCATGTAGTTTACTATGAAATAAGCATGTCAAAAAATGATGGTGTATGTAATATTAAGAGGTAAAAACAAAGTATGGAAGAAGTTGATCAATAGGGCAAAGAAAGTGAATAGAAAGATTCAACTGATCATTCAAATTAAGTCTAATTTAGACAATTCTAAATTATAATATACATTAATTTAGGGTATAATTTAAAATGGACAAAACAGTGGTGAATCAGTTAACCATATACTCAAAATATGTGTTAAAAGTGAAGATACTAATGTGTCATATAAAGCAGGGGTCCCCAACCCCCAGGCCATGAACTGGTCACTAGTCTGTGTCCTGTTAGGATACAGGCTCCACAGCAGGAGGTGAGCAGCAGGTAAGCTAGTGAAGCTTCGTCTACCTTAACAGCTGCTCCGCATCACCCGCATCACCACCAGAGCTCTGCCTCCTGTCAGACCAGCGGCAGCATTAGATCCTCATCCAAATGATGACAACTCCCGTCTAATTGATGAGAACCCTATTATAAGCTGCACGTACACGGGCTATGTTTGCTCACTCCTTATGAGAATCTAATGCCTGATGAGCTGAGGTGGTGATGTTAGCACTGGAGAGCAGCTGCAAATACAGATTCACATTAGTAGAGAGGATTGACAGCACAGAGATCATAATAAATCAATTGCGTGAAGACTCATATCAAAACCCAAGCTCAAGGCTCCCACTGATTCTGTGTTATGGTGAGTTGTATAACTACTTTATTATATATTACAATATACTAATAGTAGAAACCACGTGCACAATAATGAAATGTGCTTGAATCATCCCCAAACTATCCTCTCCACCCCAGTCCATGGAAAAATTGTCTTTAATGAAACCAGTCCTGGGTGCCAAAAAGGTTGGGAACTGCTGATATAAAGTATCCCAAAGTAATGCATGAGTTTTGCTACACTGAAAAGATTATTACAGCCCAAACTATCCCCCCTGAAATCTTAGTAATTAAAAATAGATTCGCTTAATAAAGGTGAATAGAACTGTAACCGTATACCCAGAGTTCACTTCTGTGTATGTGTTTCTTCTGTTTCAAATTATAAATTCACTTAAGAGACAGTATTTAAGTTTGAAAAACATGTATATTATAAAGAACTATAAGCAAAATTTAAAGACAATGTGAAGAAAGAACTTTTCAGTATACCAAAACCAAAATAGTAAGAATTGACTGCCTGAAAAAAAATTACAATTTTTGTCACTTAAAGTCACACAAAAAAATTAGAATTTTATGATTGAAAAATTATTTGCTATGTACATACAAGGGGAATATATTATTAATATTTAAAATAATTCTGTAAGTCAGTAAAAATAATAAGTCTCCTAATAGGAAAAGGAAATAAAGATCATAAAAACTCGGTTCTCTGATGAAGTCTTTGGAAATGATGATATACAAACAAATAAAACAAAACAAAGAAAACCTACATTTATTCAACTAGCAGCAAAATAACTAAAATTAACAGAAAGATTGGTGACATGTTTTTATTTTACCCAGAAACTGTTAAAGAATTAAAAGGTATCACTCAATGTCACCGAGGCTTCTGAGAAACATATGTTACAAATCTTAAAAGCATGTATTGAATCATTTGTCAGTTTTAAGACTCTATTTAGGATATTTAGTTATGGATAAAAGTGAAACAAATAATTTTGAGAAGATTGTCAAAGGATCATTCAGTGATGATAAAAATGTAGAAAAATAGTGCCATATTAGGGAGGTAGTTAAATACATTAAAGAGTAATATTTATATGATGAATTATGTCACTTATTCATTATCAATGTATTTACTCAGAAATTACCTATTGGGTGCTTACTATACATCAAGTCCTGTGCTAGGTATTACAGATACATCATCAAAGAGAGTCACTGTTCACAGTCAAATTAAGAATTATTAAACAAAAAATGAATAAAATAATTCTATGTGATTAGTGATATAAAGTAAAGCACTTATGTGTAGTGGTGAAGGCTTAGGAATGACAATACATATTTTATACAAGGAGAAGTAGAAGATGCCCTCTCAGCCCTGACACCATTGAGGAGAAATTATCTAAGGAGATTTTAAACTTAGAGTCTTTGTGTGTCCTTGGTCATATCTGAATCAAGGAGCTCACAAGAAATTTGGCCTATATCCAGCAGGTGAAAGATGTTAAAGTTGTTAAAATGATGACGAAGAAAGTTCGTGAAAGTTTAATGTATTTAAAACTTAATATGAACCACAACATTAAGTAAGTTTCTCTTTTAGAATAGAACCTCTGCTTAGTTTGTGTGCCATTATAAAGGAAGACAAATAACCTCCTTGACACTTGTAATGTATGTGAAAAAAACAATTAAAAAAAAAATCTGTATCTGACAATCCAATTACGGTTTGTTACTGAGTTTGAAGAGACCAACGAAAGATTGGGAAATTACAGCATACAGTGAGTAGGAGTGTTCAGGGAAACAAATCTACAATTCAGAGAACATATGTATAATGTTTCTCCTGGGCATTGAGAGGCCCAGTAGATAGTCCCTGATTCACGTCTGAGGTAAATCCAAAGCTGCTATTAGTTAAGTGGATCTCACACCATCAGGGAGCTGGCTACATGAAAAGTAACTAGGACTCACGGAAATTTTGGCATGAGAAAATATTTTACAGCTTCCCGTGAATCAAGTGTGGACCATACTCAGGAAAGTAAACTGGCTTTGTGTTTTGCAGCTTCTGTTAGAGAAGCCCACTTGGATGGGTGAAACGATCCCAATAGAAAGAACTTGGAGATGCATCTTTAAGGCTAAGGTTGGAGAAGCATGTGTGTAAATTTAAGACATAGTTATTCTCTTCAAAAAATTTCAGTGAGAGATCTCCAAGAAGGGAGACAGATTGCTGAAGAACAATGCAAATATCTCATAAGTATGTCCCCCACCCCCCACCCCCCCACTCCCAAACTTCAGGAGGTGCATGTTGAGTGAGAAATTCAATTAATTCTCAGAAATTCCAAATTTCTGTCTTCGGCTTGCCTTGAAATAGGCACTATGCATTCTCCTCCAAGAAGGACAGGGGATTGCCTGGTCATCGTTCTACACATATAATCCTATGTAAACAAAGCTTTAGCCCCTGTGTCATTGTCATCAACAAAATGCTGGTTTTCCTTTATATAATCCTTAAGGCATAAGTGACCTATGGTTAAGAAAACTATCTTTAGCTTCCTTGCTAGATATTTAGTACCTATTATTCTCAACTGATTAAGCCTCCTTAAAAGAATGTTAACAGAGAGACGTTATATGTGTGTGTGAGTGGGCATGCACATACCCGCACGGTTTCTTAAAATACAAGCCCTGTGAGACAAGGATTTTTGGTCTGTTTCCCTGTATTCCAGGGCCTGAAACATGATATACTCAGTAAATGTTTGTTGAATAAAATTAACCAAGACCCTAAAACATCCTCAATTAAATTAGAGACAATACAAAAATACCCACAATTTTTATCACCACTATTACTAATATTCTTTTGAAATTACCACAAAGGTAATTAAAAACAAGAAAGGCAGAATACATCTCTATTTCTAGCTTTCTATTTATATTATTAAGATAAGCTGGTACAACTATTACATTTTGTTAGTTATATGTTGTTGGGTTTTTTTTGTTTATTTTGTTTTCTTTTTTAAAGATTTATTTTTATTGGTTTTAGACAGACAGGGAGAGAGATAGAGAGAGACAGAGAGAAGGGAAAGGGTCCAGAGCAGTCTCCACAGTTGACAGCATTAGTTTTCCATATAGTTTCACTCCACAGGTGGGCACGGGGCTGCGCAGGTTAGGAACCGGGCCGGGAGCCTTGGCATAGGCCCCGGCAAGAACTGAACCGGGGGCACAGCCCAGCTCAGCATATGGGTCCACAAGGGCCGGAGCCGGGATTTGATCCTTGGTCTCCGGGGCTGCAAAGCGAGCGCTTAACCTGCTGAGCCATCCCAGCTTCCCAGTTATATGTTTTTATGCTTAGAAAGTTCTAGGAAACCAAGTAAAATATAATAAGAGTCAATAAGAAAGCTCATAAGGGCAAAGAATGAAAAATTATAAATTATTTTAAAAATCATATTAAAGAGTGGTAACAGAAGTACATAAATTAAATAGCCTACCTGGTAATAGACAGTACAAGAAACGTATATGAAGGAACAATAGAAACGACATTTTGAAATGACTAGGATCCTCCTAATTTCTTCGACTTCATCTCATGTCAACCTTCTCATTTTCCTCAGGCTTCTCAAATTAGCAAATTAATCCTCAAGGGTCTTTGCAGATATATTTCCTCATGTTATAAACATGTTTAATTTTTCCTTCACACATTCTCCCACATTTCCTCTAATTTGTGTGTTAAGCTTTCACAATTCAAGAAGGCCTTTTCTGGTTTCCCCAGGCTTGATCAGGTTAAAATGTTGAATGGTTTCTACCACACATAGGATTTCCTTCCAAAGTACGGAGGACTTTATATTCATGGTAGAGTATGAATTTGCATTTGTGTGTTTATTTGACTAATATTTATGTCCACAGCTGGAGGCAAACCACAGCACAAGAGCTATCTATAAAATAAGTGAAATACTAGGGTTTAGGCTAGCACCTGCTGCACAATAAAGGTTTAATAAATATTTAGAGAAGAAACAAGTGAATCAATACAAATAAATAGATAAATGAATGAATGGCAAACTTTCGTAAATAGTTCACACAGCATCAGGAATCCCAACTGATGCAGACATAGCATGTTAATGTTCACACTGTAAAATCTCAAGTTCTATAAATAGGTCAGGAACAAACACATGGTAGAATGGCTTCCAGGAGTCTGTGACCTTTAAAATGTTAAACATTTAAATCAACTTTCATGTGAAGTATTTACGCCAGTACAAAGTAAAAATTATGCAAAAGTTTTACAGTGAAAGGAAAAACAAAGGGAAAACAAATAAAGTACTTGGGTATTTTTATTTCTGCACTGCATAAGAACTGAGTATCTTTGACTGTCAAAGTGAATTTATGATTTAATTATTCTATCACAGACATTTTGTGTTTGATCACACTGAGGTAACATTAAACAAACTCATGCTGTATGTCCAATTTATATATAATTTGAATAGTACAAAATAGGATGTCTTTTAATGATGATATTAGATGCAATTTTTGAGGTTTATGATAATATAATTTAGAAACTGTTGAAAATAAGAAAATATTTCTTTAACTTTCTTTAAGATTCATTTTTTTAGGGCATGCTGGGATAGCTCAGCTGGTTGAGCAGTTGCCTTGGGACTTTGAGGTCCAGGGATCGAATCCTGGCCCAGGCCCATAAAAACCCTTATGCAGTTCCACTAGGTAACCACTGGGATGGCACAGTGGTGAAGGTATTTTGCCTCCCACGCAGGAGAGCCTGATTTGGTTCCCTCCCCAAGTGGCTCCACATTCACCTGTGTGGAATGAAACCAAGTCATGACTAACGATGTACAACTATATAGACTGCTCTGGGCACTCCCCTATTCTCTCTCTCTCCCTCTCTCACCTTCTCTCAAACAATAAAATAAATATATTATTTTTTAAAGAGTCACTTTTTAAAAACTTTATAATTTTGTTTTTCTCTTAACAATTTCTAAGTTGTTATATTTACTTCACAGAAAGCTTGCTCTTGTTGGAATAAAAGTTGACTGGTATTCATTAAAAATCATTCAATCACTTTAATGATTCTCATTGTGACTTACTATAAAGTTTTTAACTTAAAAATAATTTATTTTTTAGACAGTTCCTGGGGAGCTGACATTTTCTGCTTTTTAAACCATTATGGTACATCACTTTTATTGACTGTCTTTTTATATGGATTACAGGTGAAACATAATGTGGAATTATATTTTACTTACATTTTGAATGAGAAAAATAATTGTCTTTGTGATCAGAAAATAACTACTATTTTGTTAGAATTAACAACGTCAACAACAAAGAAAAACCTCCGCCTATCATTTTTTATCTTTTTACAGCAAGTAGACTCAGATAAATTGACTCAAAGTACAAAAAAATGAGTAATGTGCTGCTGGAATAATATTCTATAAGATGAATGAAAGCTGACAACTTCAATTACAATTTGAACTGTCTCTTTGTGTATGAATGTGATTTAATGGAAATCTGATATTCAATAAACCTGACTTTCTTTATGATTTATAATACTTTGCTTGCCTTAGGTTACCCAGACATATTTTGTAGTGTAAAATGGCACAATGTCCTTTTCCAGTGATATGCAAAATTTTCCATTAACCAAAAATCAAAGGAAAAATTTTCTGATCAAAAAGAAGCATTTACGTGACCCTACTGAACTAAAATTTTATTACACACTCCAATTTCCACCCCAAAACCCTCTTTTCTATTTTTGAAGTGACACAAAGTGTCTGATGACATTACATCTGGTTATTCTTCCGTATTTCATTTAATTCTTCCCCCTCAAATGTGTATAAGGCTGAAGGAAGAAGTATAATCTCAGGAGACACTTTCCTGAAACCTAAGGTCTTTATATATCACCCAACCTGAAGTCATAAGTATTCCTTTTGTTATGCTTCTTTAGGAAGCATAGTAAAGACTAAATCTTCATTATGAACATAATTAAATTATAATCGAGGTAAAAGATTTATTTGAGCTACAGTTCTAAATGCATTCATATTTATATTATCCTCTGAAAAAGGCCTATTATAAAATATCAAACCATGTTATGACTTTACCTCCCTCCATAATTACTATTATATTCTGATTTTATATCAAAAAATGAGTTCTCATATAATTTTAGAAAATAAAATAGTAGATAAAATGCTGAGTATCCCAGGAAGGATATTTAAAAGTGATTAACATGACTTGTTTCACTGACTCGTAACTGCAACTATTTGGGGATTTATTATTATAGTCATTTTAAAAATAAGAATTTTGAGATTTGCAGTGAGTAACTAGCTTCCTCACTTCATACAATTAGCAAGTGATAGAACCAGGACACAAACTAAAATTTATAAATTTGTAGAAGACCCTGATTTAATTCAACCTAGTTACTGTGTATTTGCTACCTAAGTATCCATCTGCTTATGTATGTATTTATTTGTCTATCTGTGGTTAGTTGGGGTTAGGTTCCCCGGAAGCTGACTGCAACTTTTATGAGCGTGTAGGATGTTTATTAGGGTGGGGTTTTAGAATCAAAACCCGTGGAAAGAAAAGGGAGAAAAGAGAACCGGTTAAAGTTTGGAGGAGATTTAATCTCAACAGAGACCTAGCTGAGCCTACAGGAAGCTCCTCAGCTTCAGAGGCCCTTATTAGATGTCCCAAATAGGACAATCAGACCTTTATTGTTTTTCAGAATCAGTTTCTGGATGCAGGCTGCTCAGAGAAGGTATGATATGACGTTTCTTTAACCAGGGTAATTTGGAACAGTGCTGATAGCTGAGGACTTTTTTAGCTAGACTCCCGTCGGTCCTTGTAAATAGAACTTTAGACTAAAGGAGAATCTGAGTTGTGCATCATAACATTCACCACACTTGTGTGCATCAAAATCATTCTATAGTTTTGCACATATAAAGGCATGCTTACATAACATAATTTATACTTCAGATGTAGATATATCAACTACTAGCATGGACCACATGTTGTTAATAAACAAATAAATGCAAAGCTTAGGATTTTAATAATATATTGCAATATATAATATGCACCTTTGAAAGAAAATAAGAGTACAAGAAAATAAAACACAAATGCATCTTATATCTTAGGAGACGGTGGAGTATGACTTCATTAATGTCTTCAAAGCCGTGGTGAAAAAATGAGACTTGTCATTAAAACTGTCCACAAAGGCTGAGCAACTTCTCTGGAAATGGTGGAAATAGTAGATTCAGTTTTAGGGTCTAAGAGAAGAAGTCTATCCTAGTGAGTAAGATGATACATTCAAACTTCACAAACACTTGTAAATATGATTTTCTGATATGTTTTGCTCAAGTGAAGGTGGCTCAAAAACAGGAGATACAAGGGGATCATTCTCACGTGCCTAAGAAAGAGGTGGTTAAAATCGAAGAGTTTATTTCAAACAAAAGAAAATGTATCATGGTAATGAACCTAAGGAATTAGGTCTGAGAAGAGTTCCTTGATGTCTACGGAGCTGGAGAATGGCACCCTGGACAGGAGTAAAGGGAAAATAACAGTAGTGGTTGAGGTAGAAGAACATGCTTCTTTGGCACTACTTGTACATAGTCACCATTTATCTGAATCTTGTGGCAATGACAAGCCTATTTTTGAACACTGCTCATGACTGAATACACATTATGGAAGGGGTGAAAGAAATAGTGGAGAAGTGGATCTGATGCTATATTAATGTTAAACAAACTAGCTTATGCAATAACTAAAGTGAATAGACAAGAATTCTTAGAAACCAAAATGGCTTAAAAATACACAGAACAGTTTAAAACTGAACTTCTCAGTATAGAACAGTTACTTTATGACTCTTCCTCACCCCCTGCCTGTAAAAAAAGCCATATAAAAGGAAATCCTGGGTAGTCTAAACTTTCTTGCCTATTCTCCCCATTTGCTCATCACTTCTAGTTCAGGGGTGTGATTTTTCTTCCATTAACTTTTATAGGCTTTATACCAATGTTAAGCAATAGGGTCATTTTACACTGACTGGGTTGACGAGAAACACCTCCACTCAATTAGTTTCTCACTACTGGAATATTTTGAAATGAAGAAATAAGCAATCTGGAACACTAAGATGATAATGAGGTAAAAGTTGCTCCATTTTTACACTCCGTGATGTTTGAAAAACTTGATAGGTATTTTCATGGTAGCAATGGGAAAAGTATATTCAGTTAACTTCTAGAGAAAAATAGATTATGTGCTATCTATCCCTCACTAATAAAATATTTGAAAAGTATCAGCAATTTAAAAAATATCTCGGGAAAGCTGGGATGGCTCAGTGGGTTAATCATTCGCTTTGAAGCCCCAGGGACTGAGGATCGAATCCCGGCCCTGGCCCATGTGGACCCACATGCTGAACTGGGGTGTGCCCCCAGTTCAGTTCTTGCCGGGACCTATGTGGGAGGCTCCCGGCCCAGTTCCCGCCCTGTGCAGCCCTGTGCCAGCCTGTGGAGTAAAACTATATGGAAAAACTAATGTCAACTATGGAGACTGCTCTGGGCCCTCCCCCTTCTCTCTGTCTCTCTCTGTCTCTGTATCTCTCCGTCAAAAATCAATACAGTAAATCTTAAAAAAAAAAAATCTCACTTTGCCTGGGATCAAGTTATACATATGGAATTTTTAAATTCTATTATACTGGTTTTCTTTGTAATTCAGGAAAAATATTTTGTTTAATATAAAATTGAGATCAGAATACTATTTGGATGTATTAGTTCATAGAAATCGGGGTCATTCTTGCTAAAATGTATGAGTCTCAAGTATTTTTTACTTGTAATATACTAAAATATTGTTTAAGCATCAGATTGCATTTTAATATTTTGAAAAATTATTTACTTTGGAAAAAGTTGAATGAAAAAAATCCTATTTTTAGCTATATTAGTCAAAAGCTACATATTAATATTTAACTTTTCAATTATGTAAAATTGCAAGAAATAGGAATGCACCATAAATTTTACTGAAGAGACAAAAAATCCTTATTTCATAGAGAGTATATTAATTTCTACTTCATCATTTAAAAACACATATTTGTGTCATCCCTGTCTATTTACGTACACTGCAAATGAATACACATGATTATGTTCACAAACACTTGCACATAAACGAACTTAAAATTTTGGATGCATTCAATAAATTTGCCTGGTTTAAATGAATCACTCTGACTGAACATTTTTCTGCCGCTCTGATAGAGCATTGAGCTACTTATCCAAGAAAATCAAAATGCCAAAGAATTCTTCTTGATTGCCCAGGGAAAGGGAGATTATTCCCTTTTATGTCCACTCCTCTATGATGACAGAACATAATCGCCTACATAAATTCTTCTGTGAGTAATAAATGTTTGTTTGTTTTTTAATTTCCACTTTCCATGGTTTTTAATTCTTCTCTGTACAATAGGTACATGGTAGAAAAACAAAATATTTTAGAAAAATTAATCTTTTGTCTTGGTTTTTCAGAAATTATTTGAAAAATAGTTTCTTATTCTTATACATTATTTCACACCGTTTTAGAGAAACAATAACAAATGCTAGACATATATTAATTGAAGGAAAACTTTATCTCCACTAATTAAAAAGGAAGAAAAAATCCTTAAAGTAAGGAAAAATAACAAAAATTTAAGAAATGAAATTTCAAAAGGGAATGATTAGTTTTCAAAGAAAACAGATGTTGTCTTGACCTACAGATGTATCATGTAACCTCAGAGCCTCTGGCTTTTCTCATTTACCATGAAGGGATTAGACTATATGATCTTGAAAGTCATTTCAGTATCTGATGCTCCATAATCTGTCAAACCATTTGAATGTTTCTAAAACTTGTTTTTTTCTACACTAGAAAATAGGAGTAATAGGCACTTGTTGAATAGGCATTATAACTCTTCTTTACCAAAAGGTTAAGGATGAAGTCAAAGGAGATTTTACATATTAAATTTTCAGCCCATATCTATGTTGCATTGTAAGCTCAGAAGAGGCCAGTCTGTAGTGATCATTTGTAACCATAAAATGAATCCCTAAAACGACACTTCAGTAGGTGCTTTAAATTTTAAAGATTGCAGTTTAATTATGAAAATACTTTCCTAGGGCTGTAACAACACATTGCTTATTTCAAACAGTAGGTAACACATACCCTGAGGGAAAATAAAGTAGGAAGCAATGACCTATTGGAAGCAGTATAGGAATTTATTTGTTATATCTGCTTTTTAGACCTTAGTAGTGAATTCTCCCCAAATATATTGGAGTTTCTCATCCAAGAAGAATTTAAAATGGAATTAGAAATTTCTATGAAATAGAAGAATATATTTGGTAAATAAGTTTAAGCTATGGGGATAGATAGCTACATGATCCAACTTCTAATAGAGAGACCAAACTGATGGTCAAAACACAAATTCTTCACTGTAGATTAGTTCAGAATCATTTCCCAGGTCTGAACAGCAATTATTATTGGAAAAGTTAAGTTGAATAAATATTTTAATTCAATTGAATAATAACATTTATTGATTATCAAATTTATAGCTCACACTTTGTAACCTGTTAGAAATGAAATCTAGCAGTTGTAAAGGCTGTATACCTTTAAAAAATGAAACAGAAGATGCAAAAATTAGGGAAGGCATACTAATATTGTAGAAAATGTTTCTAAAATTAAATATATTCTAACAAATATAAAACTATATTATATTTAGTTTTCCAACTGTATATTTAGTAACATCAAATGCTTTTTAATGACTGCTAATTCACAAACTAATTAAAATACAAGACTTCAGGATTGTTTTCATCTAATACCACTTTTGTTTGTTTTTGTTGTTGTTGCTGCTGGTGGTGGTGGTGGCGGCAGTGATAGTGGTAGTGTTGGTGTGTGTGTGTGTGTAAGATTTCCAGTTTAAAATTATAGATATATAGAAAATACAATTTATTGACCTGATTGCAGAGAAGCGCAGTTTTCAAGTCACTGCTAAGGTGAATGCAATTTGGTAAAATCTTCTGTAAAGCAATTTGGAAAATATAGTGCAAACGTCTAGAAAAATGTCAAAATCTAATGATTCCAGTTCTAAGATTTACTGTAAGGATAAGGAATGATTCAATATGTTTTATAGGTACTCCTTGTCTTTGATTATTTTTAGTATAGTTTACTTATAAAAGCTAAAACTGAAAGCCTTATAATTATATCTAAAATTTATCTTAAATACTTAAATATCCTGCAAGATATAGCCAAGTCCACCTATCCCCTAAAATCCAAATATTTGAATAATATTTAATGTTATGGAATAGCATTCATAAACTAGCAAACAAAGTAAAAAACAACGGAAATGATATGCAGTGCACATATGCAAAGACATATACCATCAAAATTTTATTGTGTACATATTTACGTGTACATACATGTCTGTAAATTTTTCATAACATCAATATAATTGAAAGTGAATTTATGTTAAATGTAAGGATTAGAATAAAGCAACATGTTATGTGAGTTCCTACACCATTGTTTTTTCCCCAGCTGTTTGTACTCTCAGTCTATCTCCTGTGACCCTCCCTTGCAAATTAAACCTTTGTTTCATATGACAATGGGTCAGGATGGATTTCTGGTGGATGCTCTTCTCTCTCACAAGCATTGCAAGGAGAGCTGTGTTAACATTCTCCCTCTGAAAGCCTGATGGTATTTCTAGATGCAAATGGAGGAGGGGTATAGCCCATTATTGCATCCCCCAAGAGCTACACCCTCTCATACTAACTCACATTCAGCCTCTAACAAATCACATTTTCTAGTTTAATGTCCCCACAGAATTTTCTGGTGTCTTCAAACTTTTGCCCAAAGCAAAAAAAATGTTCATCTGTCCTTTGACCTCTGCTCTCTTATGAGTTTTACAAACTCATAATTTTGGAACTCATTAATTTGCTGCCTGAACCTTTGTTTCCTTGTTATAAGGACAGTCTTTTTTTTTTTTCCCCAGTTCTTTAGATGTTCAAGAAGTTGTTAATAAACTATGGACTAAGCAAACCATAGAATAGTAAGTTACATGATCTTATTATAAAGAGTAACATCTCTCATGTAATCAAGTTAATTTGAGAAAATTAAAAGTATTAATTTCCAAAGTTAAAAATGATAATGAACTAGTCTTAAATAATAATTAATTACATCATTTAAATACATGCCTGCACAGCTTCTAGTTAATTGACTATATTTTATCACTCTTATCTCTTTGACCCCATGGAATAATTAAAGTAAGAAAATTAAATACATGCAAAGAAAACTGTAATCTAAGGCTGGAATACATTGTTTCAAATATGAGTATTCTTTTTGAAATAAAAATTAGAGAATCAACTGGGAACAGAGTTTATTTTTTTTTCCTCAAAGAGTGATTGATTTGTCTGTTTCAGAAAATTTCTTGCATAAGTTCACTGGGTAAGTCGGGCTAAAAGTATAAGATTGAAAGTGAAGATAATAATGTTGATAATATTGAAGATGATGGTAATGATAACAGTAATAGTAATGGTAGTGATGATGATGACTTAAGTTCCAGTTCACTGAGAAGAAAAAATTCTATGAGGGTTACTTTCTGTAAGAGTTATTTCACTTCATAAATTTCTCGAATAAAAATCATCATCATCATCATTATCATAGAGGCTTATTACACCATTTTACCACAAAACTTACAAGCACTCACTTACTTAACATTCTTGAAGACCTCGCAAAATCTCCATAATTATTTTCAATTTGAGGATACTGAACAAAAATTTATAGATATTAGCTCATTTCTTTCAAGTTACAAATCTAAGAAGCACTCCAATCTTTGGCCAGAAAACTCCAAAATTTTATCACTTCATTCTGTTTCCTTCTGAGAAAAGTTGCCACAACAATAATAAGGTTTTACATGTAATCCAGACACTGTTTGATGTCCTTAAAACATTTTGTCCACATAAGATAAATTTGCATTAAGTATTATTATTATTATGTATTTTGTAAATGAAAAAACAGAAAAATAGAGTTGTTAGTAACTTATCAGGGGAAGCCAGGATGGCTCAGTGGGTCAAGCACTCACTTTGCAGCCCCTGGGACTGAGGATTGAATCCCGGCCCTGGCCTATGAGGACCCATATGCTGAACTGGGGAGTGCACCCAGTTCGGGTCTCACCAGGGTGCGACCCCGGCCCTGTGCAGCCCTGTGCCCACCTGTGGAATTAAACTATGTGGAAAAACCAATGACGTACAACTATGGAAACTGCTCTGGGCCCGCCCCCTTCTCTCTGTCTCTGTCTCTCTCTGTCAAAAACAGTAAAAATAAATCTTAAAAATTTATATATATAAAAAAGTAACCTATCCAAGATGGTACATTTAGTAGGGGAAGACTTGAACACAGAGTATTTGGTTTTGTGGGGTATGCTGCTTTAAAAGCCTATATACGGTTGAGGGATAATATCTAGATATATATATCATCAAACAGCAACATCAATCTATTATCATATCATATCTATCTCTCTATCAATCATTTATCACCTATCCAGCAATCATCTATCTTTCTATCAGCTAGCTATTATTATCTATCTAAAAGATATTTAGATATTTGCAAAAGCTGCAAATCTTCATAAAGAATGAGACATATTCTATTTTAATATTCCAATACCTCAACTTTTACCTTTTAAAGACAATCATAATAAATACTTTTATGCCATTTTTTTCTTGGTACATATCATGTTTTGTATAACTAGCATTATACTCTAAGAGATGTTGTATACTATTCTTTGTTTATTATCTTTTAATTTGTAAATGGTATAGACCATGGTATCAAATTTTACTGCTTATAGTTCCCTTCTGAAAAATAAAAGCACACAATGAAGAGAACAGTTACACTGAAATCCAGCACAAATCTCCTGCATCCTATATGGTAAGGTTGAAACTAAGTGTATATGAAGATGCATGACTGAGATTCCCCTTCTAGAAAAAATTTGGATGAGTGGGTAGGAGAGGAAGGATGGGATGTTGAGCAGGGAGGAGGGAGCTAAATATATAGTTATGGAAAGAAAGCTAATTCTGGGTGGTGCACACATGTTGTAACACATAGAGGAAGTACTATAGAATTGTACACCTGGAACCTGTGTAATGTTTACTAACCAATATCACCTTAATAAATTTAACAATATAAAAAAAAAGAAAAGAAAAACACAGAAAGCATGCAGGGCAATAGATCTGGCTGGCTCGTTATTATAAAGTTTCACTACCTTCCTTTTGAAGAATAATGAACATTTAAAAGCCTAGGAAACTAAGTATAAAACCCAGGGTACTTCTTTGGTGGCTTACAAAAAGGACTCTTTCTTTTATACAAGGAGAGGGGAAAATTCAAGGGTGATTGAACACTCAACAGAAGAAGTCTTATTGGATCCTGATATCTTACACAGGGACATTTTGTTCCCCAAACATCTGTGAACCCTCATGTACTGCAAAAGTGGCCCATCCTTGCCTATTAGGAGCTAGCATTCCCCCAAGAAGTGCTATCTTTCAGAAGAAAGCGTTTCACCCTAAATACTTCCATAAATATCCTCTTCTGTCTTATTGGTTAATAACTGGGGTTAAGTCTCAGGATACTTCAATGTGGGACAGGCTGGGCCTAAGGAGGAAGGAAACAGACTATTCTCAAAAGGAATTGAAAAGACTGGCAGGAGTCAGATAGTTGGAGCCACGATGCACCCATGGGCCTGGATTATGAGTGTGCATGTTCAAGAGGGCCAGAACACTGTGGTGGACAAAGGGTCAGTTTAGAAGTATGGGGGTGTGTAGTGGTGAGTACATAATGTGATGTATAGAAAATGTAATGTAGAATTGTGCACCTGGAAACAATGTAATTGATATCAATTAATGTCACCTCAATAAATCTAACAATAACAACAAAAAAGAGAATTCTATTTACCCAAGAGAGGTCCAGGCCTTGCTTCAGCTCACACTAGATAATTTCTTGTCCTCTGGCATCTCCTCTCTGACAGGAGTGTTTCTATTTCTGTGGGGCTTCAGCCCCTTATGACTATCTTATTAATACAGTGTAGTTTATGTTGGGCATTGAACCACGCCATATCAATTCAATCTCCAGAGGAAGTGGTGAATCACTTTTGGGGAAGGGAGGAGGAGAGGTGGAGCTGGAGTGTAAAGTTCAGCCACAGAAATGGTATGGAATAAAGCCATCCCTGCACCCCTGCCCCCCAGGGGGAAAAAAAAAGAACTCTGGACACTAAAGGCTTGGGTGAGAATCCCAAGTTCATGAGACTCTGAGTAATTGTTACACTTTAGTGCTGAGATGGTAATGTGTCACTGATCACACTAAAAGCTTCAAGTTTGGGTTCTTGCAAATTCTACCTTATCCATCTCTTCCCTTGGCTTGTCCTAATGTGTATCCTTTGCATGTTATAATCATGACTGTGAGTATAATAGTTCTCAGGGAGTCCTGTGAGTCATTATAGTGAATTATTGAACCCAAAGGCATCTGTGGAAACCCACATATTTGTAACCAGCCAGTGTGAAGTGAGGGTGGCCCTGGAGACCCACAAAATTATGGTTGGTGTTTGAAATGAGAGAGTAGACTTGTGGGGACTCTTCCCTCTTACTGTGTGGTTCGCCTAACTCATTTGTAAGCAAATCCTGTCAGTGTACAGAATTTAGCAACCTAACAAGGACTGCATGGGTGGGCGCAGCTCACTGCCAGGTTGGCTTCCAGAAGCCTGGAGAAAATAAGGGTCCAGGATGAATGAAGCTAAAAAGCTTTAATTGCCATAGCAGATGGTGGAGGAGGAGAAAAACAAATGAGGGAAATAGGCATGCTGGAGTGAGTATATTATATGAGGCCTCAAGACTCACCAGATAATTTTGTTTTATGGGAAGGCCCAGAGTTCAAACCATTTACTAAGGCCATCAGGAATATACTAGAAAGGACACCAGCATCATTAAGAAGCCCAGTAGCAGCTCTTGGCAGGTTAAAGCTGAAGGTAGAAAAGGTCACAGAGCTTGGTTAATTAATAGCAAAGGGGAGAATGGATTATTTAAGAACTACCTCAGCCCTAGGGAGATTAGATTTTTGTAATGAGTGACAAGATTAGAGTGACAGCTAAGAGGAGTTTAAGCCAAAGGTTATTACAAAAAGTGATAATGAAACATGGTATGGCGAGAAGCCAACAAAAGTACTATGTGGAAAGCCGGGATGGCTCAGTGGGTTAAGCGCTCACTTTGAAGCCCTGAGGACTAAGGATCGAATCCCGGCTCCGGCTCCGGCTCAGGCGGACACATGTGCTGAACTGGGGTGTGCTTCCAAAATGCAGTGAGGCCCCAGTTCAGTTAAAAAAAAAAAGAAAAAAAGAAATCTATTAAAAAGGGGAAGCCGGGATGGCTCAGTGGGTTGAGTGCTCACTTTGCAGTGCTGGAGACCACGGATAGAATCTCGGCCCCAGCCGTGCAAACCCATATGCTGAACTGGAGAGTGCCCTCAGTTCAGTTCTCTCTCTGTCTCTGTATCTCTCTCTCTCTCTCTGTCAAAAACAATAAAAAAATAATAATAATAACAAGATCAATCATTTAAAAAAAAAAGTACTATGTGATACATCATAATGTGTTATATGACTAAATAAAGCAGTAAGGAGAGAACAGAAGGGCAAGAAAAGTAAACCAGTAATAATTGTAATATGAAGTCTGAAAATTAAGTTCAGGAATTTATTCTAGAAAAAGTGCCACATACCTCATTGCTGAATATCACTACAGTCACCTTCATAGTCCTCCCCTTAGGAGGATATACACCTATGCCAGCATCTAGCCCACCTGTTCAAGCAGTTTTGGAACTCGTTCTAGAATGGCCATCAGAGCCATCGTCTTATTCCCCTTGATGTCTTTAGTATCATCAAAATGTCTTTCTTTCAATATTTCCTTTATTTTTTGGGAAAATAACAAAGGCATTCAGGGTCAGATCACATGGTAGTGAGGGTGTTCCAATATAGTTATTTGTTTACTGGCTAAAAACTTTCTCATGGACAGTGCCCTGTTGAGCTGGTGCATTGTTTTGATGCAAGAGTCATGAGCTGTTTGCAAAAAGTTCAGGTCATTTTTGTCTAACTTTTTTACTCAGCCTTTTCAGCACATTTAAATAGTCTACATACGTGGTTGACTGTCCAGGTAAAATTTCATAATGAATGATTTCTCTGATATCAAAAAAGGTGAGCAACATTATTTTGACTCTTGATTTGGACTAAGGGAACTTTTTTGGTTGTGGAGAATTGGATGACTTCCATTGTACACTTTCATGTTTTGTTTCAGGGTTGTATTGACATACCCATTTTTCATAACCAGTGATAACACCACCCAAAACATCATCTTTCCTCTCCAAAAGGGCTTGGCAAACTCAAGTTCCAACATTCTTGAGACAACACACAAAAACATGCAGCAACAATAATGAAGGCCACTGAGCAAGACACCACCACATGTTGACATGAACACAGCTGTGAGGCACTAATATACCAAGGTTATGAAACCTCACTGAGTTGTTCGTACAGTGCTGCCAACGTAAGCACATGGTAGCAAGTTTGTGAACTTAATTGTCAGGCCTTGTATAGTTCCCATAGATTGATCCCTGGAACATATGACTAAAGAGATTTTGAAGTCCAGTAACATCATGGCAGGAATATGCTTTAAATAGTACCAGTTCTTTTCCAAGCACCAGAGTGTCAGTACAATGCTCAAATTACATGACAATTTAAGAACGATTGAACATAGGATGTGAGTTAACATTGACTCAGATACGTGAAGTGTTATGCCCCTTTGTCCCCATAATTCTTTTGGTCCAGGTAAAAATGAAAACCCTGCCCAAATTCAGCATATGGTTGGGTCCACTGGATTAGAGCATCTATCTGGCGGTCATGTCATCTGTTTCTGAATCTACAAGTGCAAGGCACACTGTATAGTTAGAGTAATCTCACATTTGGAGCTCGGCCTGTGGAGTCAGAGCAAATGTAGTAGGAAAAGACAAGTGAAAATTTCTAAAACTTGCCCTAGCCAAGAGAGTAAATAAGAAAAAGTGTGGTATAACAGAAGGGTAGAAATTAGTGGAAAAAAAAAAAAATCTAAAGAATGCAGTTGAGAGGGTCTCTATTATATCTCCATTTGACCTACCAGTCTGATCTGTATAGAAACTAGATGGGTTTTGTTGACTGTCATGAGATCACAAGAAGTACCTCTAATAGCACATGCTGGGTCAGACATGTGACCATACTTGTATGGAACAGCACATTGATCCAATATGTTGGTGTTATGGTGAATGGACAGCATGATCTCTCTATGTCACTTGTGATTGTGAATGGACAAAGGTAGCAACACCTGCTTCAGAAGGATATGATTATTAAAAAATCCAAACCCTAAAATAAAAATTTGTGTTATAGCCTTAGGTCAGTCAAAGCACCAGCAGAGGTGGTAGTTGTGGGTGAGTGGCATTTGAAATGCAAAGCCAACTGCAGGAACAGGAGCTGTCATTTGTCTCACTAACCCGTCTTCTGAAAGTACACCTAGAAGGGACCACCACTGGAATGCTGGAGGAGTTGCTGACTGAACATAAGCAGAGAGGTGGAACTACATGAGGCGAATGGTGGATTATGTAGCACCCGGATCCTTTTTCAGGAAAGAACAAGCTGCAACTGTGCTTAGTTGACAGTCCTGGGCTCTTAATTCCTCAGCACTTGAGCTGAGGTCACATTTCTCAAGATGGTTCCAGGCAATGACTACAAAGGAACTAAAAAGGGTCTTGCCGTGCCAACCCTATCAGATTCCTCTGGTGGCCATTCTTTGCTATAGATCTCTTGGGTTGAGCTGGTGGAGACTTCATCAGATCTGCCTCATGACTTGTGGATTCTCCACTACCTCCTACACATTCCCACTACCTCCATTTTCCTTTCATAGGTGCTGCTTCCTAATAAATCTTTACTCCTTAGTCTCTGAAAGCCCTAACTGATGCCAATGGAGTAGTATGTCTTCTGTGGTGGTAGCTCAAATGGAGCATATTGTGAATGAGTAGGGGTTTCTTTCACAAGATGAAAGGTTATCCAACCTCTCAAACAAACTAGAAAAGTAAGATGTGTAGTTATCACATAGTTTTCAATTGCCACACTTTTAGAATCACCAGTGTTTGTATTGAAGGCACATTCTACTAAGGCTGTACTGAGAAAATAACTAGGGGTCCTAGAGCCCAGGACTGCCTTCCCACAGGCAACTCCTCTCATTTCTCTTTTAACAGACTCCTCTGGGATTCGCCCTCAGCACAACTGAGATTTTTCTAGAAGACCTACACTGTCACGAGAGGCTTTTTCTACTCTATTCTCCTTCTTTACCTCTCTTTTTTCAGAGGACTCAGAACTACATTATGGTTAGATTATACTTTCTACCTATTCCTATTGTTCATTCCCCATTATGTTTCACAGACATTTCACCCATTAAATCTCTTACATTCTAATGACAACTTTCATCTGCTTTCCAAAAGCCCAATCTAACACACAACCCATGCCATTATCATCTTGAACGTATTTAAATGTCTATATTTATGTGGGACCACTACCCATATTTCTGTTTATTGCACCATTTCTTTCTCTAGAGTTACGTGATGGGTATTTTGTATTGGTTATTATAGAGCAAGTCATTTTAACCCCAGGACATACAAATTAAATGAAATTCTGAGTGTGCAAAAAAATACTATTTATTTTTCAACTTAACATTTGAGAGTGCCATACTCCATATTGGATTCACATACTTATGAACTTTGATTCTAAATCTGGCACATTTGGTAGCTGTCCTTTGATATTCATAAGTGACTCCTCTAGGGAGACAACTTCATCTGGAGTATATAATTGTTCAACATTATTATTCAAATACACGACTATACTTTGAACTTTTTATATTCTGTCTTGTTTATATACAGTTTCATTATCCACAAAGTGAAGAAAACATGATGTAGCCAAGAAATGTTTGCAAGGCATGTTTTTTGTCAACGTTGGCATCTCTAATATTGCTTTTTTTAACCAATACATACCTATTTTAATTTTTTTTTACTTACAACATTATGATACATAACAAAAGGTATGCTTTTATTTTATCACATGTTATTGGAAACCACTCCTCATCCTTTTTTGAGTTCTGATCCTTTATTTTTTGACTTGGGTATCTATTTGTTTTTACAGTTAACATTTCAAAAAACAATCACTTAACATTTGTTGCAAAACACAAAGAGGCATAGGATTTTTTCCCTAGTCTTCACAAAACTAAAGCACTTATAGCAGCAATTGGAGTAAATCGTTTTATACTTAGAGTATTTTACTTTTTTTTTCTCAGATTTATTCTTCATCTCCTGAATCACAATTAGCACTGCTTGATATAGATATACGTCTTGCACATTTATGAACATTACGTTGGATAAAGCTGCCTTCACTTGAATTTAAATCTTCAGCTGATTACTCAGCTGTATGAATTTGTTGAATATCAATCATGCTGTTTTTACTCAAATACCCTATTTGACTTTGAGTGTCACTTTAGTACAGATTCAAAACAGACATCTCAATGGGATTGTTTCTACAGTTCACATTTTAATACTGAATCTATATACTTATATCTTGATAATATTGGCATTATAACTGCACTGAAAGCAAATTAAATCAGCATGCATCTCAGAGACATCAACGCTTACAATAGCTTAAGAAACACAAGGCGTATTCAAGACATCTTTTTATATCAAGGGGTTAAATACTTATGAAAACTTTTCTTCCTTCCTCACTTCCTTCTTCCTTTTCTCTCTCTCTTCCTCCCTCCTTGGTTTTTTTCTCTTTCTCTCTTTCTCTCTTTCTTTCTTTCTTTCTTTCTTTCTTTCTTTCTTCATTCTCTGAAACTGGCCATTTTCTTTGGAGTATATTCTATTTTGAATGACATTTCTTTTAAAATACAGAATGTATATTGTATTTTTTTTTTACTCTAACTGCACTTTCAGTCTGAGATTACAGTAGGACCATAAAATTCCCTACTCTCTATTCTGTATTTATGTTAATATAGTTTAAGATCAAATTTACATTTTTTACACCATGTAATAGAGCCATATAAAAGCTCCAGTTACCTAGAACTCATATATCTTTATAACATTTTCTTCATTCCATGTTTCTGTGGTTGTTTCTTTGGAGCTAAGCCTGATACTATATATTTATTCTCATTACACTTCATTCAATTTGCTTTGGCCCATCTAACTTATCAGTACTCTTTGATCCTGATTCTGCTACCTAATTATACTTACTAATATATCCTAAATTAGTTTCACCTTCAAATCTACTCATCTAAAGAAAATGTAAGCAGAACAAATAATAGGATGCACAGCAAATAATGGCTTGAATTTGGGCAAAGAAGTAGGGCTTCTCCCCCAAACCCTGACCAACTAGTTTAAGGAATCCCTTTTCCCAGAATAGAAGTACGCCTCAAGGGAGAACAAAAGCAGTATCCTCAAATTCACTGACTTCCTTTCACATCTAATTCCATACTCAACCACCAAATTTCCACAGTATTTTTTATTCAGAAAAAACAGGTTCTTAATAAGCAAATATAAGAATTTTTTCTCACTGGCTGGGCCTAGCATGTTTTTACTGTCAACCCCAAGCTTTCTTGGAATGGGAAAATATTAGAAACTCGGCATTTTTTACCTCTATAAGAAGTAAGACAGGCGTCCAGAGTCAGATTCATACTTTCTCTTCACATTGCTCTTGCTACCTTCATACCGCACTTGATCTGTGTTACAACACATTATCCTTTGCAGTTCTGATCTATGCAAAGAGCAAGAAAAGAGAAAAAAATGTAAAAAATGGTAGAGATGTGAAATAAGCCATGAATCCCTCCGCAGGCCACCATTGCTGTTCCTTTAATGAACACTGACCTCATGCTTTAACCCAGACATTCACTGAGCCTTAAAGTTTTTTTCTTTCATATCTTCTCAGGCAGTCAATTATGATTTAGTCACATATTTAAGATTCAATATTTCATATAATGGCGTTCTTTTAGGTTTGAATTACTTAACTCACAATTTCTTAAAAAATAACAGGACTGAGGAAGCCGGGATGGCTCAGTGGGTTAAGCGCTCACTTTGCAACACCCAGGACTGAGGATCGTATCCTGGCCCCGGCCTGTGCGGAACCATATGCTGAACTGGGAGCTCTCCCAGTTCAGTTATCTCCCTGTCTCTGTCTCTGTATCTCTCTCTCTCTCAAAAATAAATAAAAATATATTTAAAAAATTAATAATAAATGTTTCTAAAAGGTTTTTTTTAATCATGTTAAAATAAATAAATAAAATAATAGGACTATGCAATCACTCAATTTTAATTTATTTTGTCTTGAGTAAAATTTAGAAATTTTGCTTTTAATTCATTCAGGC
>PVKE010011431.1:0-40304 GCA_004027555.1 Craseonycteris thonglongyai | reverse complement strand
TGAAGGACTTATACACTGAAAACTATAAGACACTCTTAAAAGAAATTAAAGAGGACACAAAGAAATGGAAAAACATTCCATGTTCATGGATTGGAAGAATTAACATAGTTAAAATGGCCATACTCCCCAAAGCAATATACAGATTCAATGCCATTCCCATCAAAATCCCACAGTCATTCTTTCAAGAAATAGATAAAAACATCATCAAATTTGTATGGAACCACAAAAGACCATGAATCGCCAAAGCTATCCTAAGAAAAAAGGATAAAGCTGGGGGCATCTCACTGCCTGACTTTTATCTGTACTACAAAGCCTCAGTAATCAAAACAGCTTGGTACTGGCAGAACAACAGGCACATGGACCAATGGAATAGAATTGAAAACCCAGAAATAAATCCACAAATTTATGGACAGATTATTTTTGATAAAGGATCCAAAAATATACAGTGGGGAAAAGAAAGCCTCTTCAGTAAATGGTGCTGGGAAAACTGGAAAACCACAAGCAAAAGGCTGAATGTGTACTGCAATCTCTCACCATATACCAAAATTAACTCAAAATGGATTAAAGACCTCCAAATAAGGTATGTTGGTTCTGGGTCCTGGGTACCCTGTTAGGAGCTACAGAGTGATCTGTGGTTGGAAACTGCCTATGCCAGACTTAGAGGAACCTAGAAAAGTTTATGCTGTGAAATTAGGCCTGCTGCCATCAGTGTGGGGCATGGGGCTGCTTTGTAAGAGGTACAGGGCATGCAGAGGCCAGTGGATGCTTATTTGGGGTTTGTAGACCTTTGAGAGATTTTAGTAAGGTTTGCAGTGCAGACCCAGGCTGGCTGCTTGTGTGGATTAACCTCTGAAAAAGGTTCAGGCCTGGTGTCTGAATTGGGTGGTGTGAGGTCTTGAGGAATCACCAGGGTGGGGTGAAAGGAGTGCTAACTAGGTTAATGGAGACTCGGATTTTGTGCCCACCTGTGCCTGCAGGCTGAGTATGGGGAGAGTTCAACAAAGAAACATTGGTGCCTGCCTACCTGCACGTTAGTCCCAGAGAGAGCTGCCCCTCCAGTTCTTCCCCAGAAGTCAAACATTTCAGCCTTCCCCGTATGTCCCTGGTGCCTTTCAAGCTGCTGTCTCTTCTCTGGAGGTCAGAGCAAGTGAGTTTGTGCATGAACCTTTTCGGAGGACACCTGGGACTCCAGCAGCCTTCTGTTTACCTGGACAGACTCCCTGCTGATTTTCACAACCAGATGTCATGGGGACTCCCCAGCACTGAACCCTGGGCTGGAGAGCCTGATGTGTGGCTAAGACCCCTTGCTCTTCAGTGGGAACTTCTACAGCCAAGATAGCTCATCAGATTCTTTTAAAGATTTATTTTCATTGTTTTTGACAGAGAGAGAGATACAGAGACAGAGACAGAGAGAAGGAGGAGGGCCCAGAACAGTTTCCATAGTTGCACATCATTGGTTTTTCCACATAGTTTCATTCCACAGGTGGGTGTGGGGCTGCACAGGGCAGGGACTGGGCCGGGGTCTCAACCCAGTGAGAACTGAACTGGGGGCACTCCCCAGTTCAGCATATGGGTCCACACGGGCCCGGACCAGGATTCAATCCTTGGTCCCCAGGGCTGCAAAGTGAGCACTTAACCCACTGAGCCATCCCGGCTTCCCCCTCTCTTCAGATTCTTACCGTAAGCACCACACATGAGTATAGGACCACCCTGTTTGGCATCTTACCACTTCTACCATTGTCAATGCGGCTTCTTCTTTATATCCTTAGTTATAGTTCAGATGGTTCTCAAGAATGGTTGTTCTATACTTTAGTTGTAATTTTGATGTGGTCCTGGGAGGAAGTGAGCACAGTATTTACTTATTTTACCATCTTAACCAGGAACTCTAGAATCAGTTGGAGGGCTTTTAAAATACACTTTGCTGAGCCCTAACTTCAGAGACTTTAATTCAGTAGGTTTGGGGAGGGAGTTAAGAATGCATTTCTTATAAGTTCTATTGCTTCTATATCTCTAACGCTTAAAAGTACTTGAGGATTTTAGTATATATGCTGCTGAAGTGAGCACTTAAAGATTCTGGACAGCAGTTAAGTTTTCCAGTTTGCGTAATCATTCTCTAAGAAACCTTCTTTATAATGTTAATTTGCTTAGAAGTAATATTTTCTTTATGTGAATCAGAGTGCCCCTGTGGAAAGTATGACTATGGAACTCAACTGTATTCATTCAAAAATCTGTCGTGAGCTCGCACTGTTCTAGACACTCTTCTAGGCACTGGAGATATAGTCGAAACCCTGCTTACAGGGAGCTTATCGTGTGTAGGAGATACAAATATACTGGATAAATAAATAAAATATAGAATGTTAGTGATAGTGCTAAGGAAAGAAATAAATCAGGGAAAAGGGATAGAAATGTCAGGGCAGGAAGTCATGTCAAAATTTTAAGTAGGGTGGCTGGGAAGATGGGAATGCAACATTGAAGAAAAGATCTGAAGGAAGGCTGAGTGAGCTGTCTGGATATTTAGGGGAAGAACAGTCAGGGCAGTATTCAGTGGGGGCACTCTTTGAGGAACAGCTGGGAGGAAGGATGGGTGAAGTGATGTGAGTCAGGGGAAGCATAATAAGAAGTGAAGTCAGAGACAACACAAAGTCAGATAAATGCTGAGGTCTTAGAAATGGATTTTATACAACATCTAGGAAGTTCTTCCATAAAATGTCACTCCATTTCTCTTGTACTAAATTGTACCATTTATGTTTGAGAGAATATTAGGTCCCAAACTTGAGCTGTGGATCTCCCAATACTAAAGGGTTATAACAGTTCTCTCCACTAAGTGGCTAATGAGTTTTCTCAGCTGCTAGTTTCCCCAAACAGCTGAATACAGACCCGTCTAGAGAGACAGATATAAAAGGAAATATGTTTCTTTGGCCATATTTTATGTGGCTATGTCATTTACCCCATCCCCACTCCCTAGTCACCCTTACCCTCCCCTCCTTACTAACTTCTGAGGTAGTGCCAAATATTTTCTGTATTACAAAATTATATTGTTTGCACTTCTGGGAAAAATTGACCCCACCCTTATGAGTCCTGGGTGGTGGTTCAGACCTTCAGTTTGTCAGCCTACGTTCTTTTTATGGTCAAACCTTTGCTGACCCACTCCACAGCCACCTGTACTTGTGGGAGACTAGGATATTTTGTCTTTCTGGAAGATAACTGAATTTATATTCAAACATAAATCTTTAAAGTAATAGTTGAAAGTCAAACTACTAGGATGGATAGATTATTGTCCTAAATTTTTTGCATTTTCTATATTCTTAAACAATGCGACCTGGAATAGAACGGGGTCTATGGCACAGTGAAGTGGTTGACGGTTGTGAACCCTGGGCTAGGTCCTATACAAAAACTTGTGTCCTAGATGTCTGAGAATGTAGGGGTATTTATGGAGATGAATGTTTTCACATTGGTACATGAGAAATATTTTCTAGCAGAACACAAGCTAAGCTTCCCTCAAATTTTGGTTTTGAGTCTTCAGAGACCACATTTGTTTCCTTGAGCAGAACTTAGTTCCAAAGACATACTGGTGAATTATCAAGTTATCTGTGGGTAAAGATTACAAAGTATTGGATATAAAAACTCATGAGTTTTTATTGATTATTTTTTTCTTTCCAGATTTCAATTGGCTTTTAGTGGCTCACATAGAATAGAGGGTGATTTTCTGTAGGTAAAGTTTCCCACCTATCTAGAATAGGCCTTCTGTCCCACCCAGAAAAATATAGCACATATGGGGTGTTCCAGACCTATTCCTAGGGTCTGAGGGCTCTCTGGGGCAAGGACAATTTTTATTGATCCCTAGAATCTTAGGCAGCAGGGGCTGAAGTGACTTTAGGGTCATTTAGTCCAACTATTCATTTTATGTTTAAAGCATGTCTCGATATTCTCACCACATGGTCTAGCAACTTGGATAAAACACCTCTAATGCTTGCACCTAGGAAGAGTATTAGGTGAGAAGGGAGACTCCAATTTTATTTACCCAGGAAGGCTTTTTGCAGGAGTTAAGTTTTGATGTGGTTCATCTGTTAATCAATTAAAAGAGAGAGAAAGGAAGCTTGGCTAATTCCTCTTTTGTCAAATAAAACAATATTGTAGATGGAGAGTCAAGAATATCTTTTTGGAATATAGCTAAATGACAAGCACCTAACACTTTCATTTAACCCCCTAATGAAAAAACAATCCCAAATAACCAGACCACACACAATAGCAAAATGCTTAATAGTGCCCCACCCCAAACCCCAGTAAACTCTCATTCTTTGTCTCCACCAACAAAAACACATTTTGTGGCTCAGTCTTTACATGAATCACTCTGAAAATGATAGCAAATGTAATAACTCCAGACAGCTGCAATTATCTAAATTCTCCCTATTAGCCATTTGAATGGCTAAAGCCTTATAATCAAATCATTGTGAATGCTAATTGAAATCTAATGTGTGTAATTAGGTATCAGAATTTGATTCCAATATTGTTAAATTACAGACAAGACCCATCAAGTTACACTAAAAATAATGTAATCTCAATGGCAAGGGAGATGGATTCTTTCAATAAACAGATCAAACTGGAACTGGTTTGTACGGTGTCACCGCCACCTACTGGGATTTATTGGAACTGCAGAGACTATATTTCCTCAGAAGGGTGCACAAGTGTTCTAATAAGAAATTTCTTAAGCGAGAAAATCTGCTCCAATTTGTGATTCTGTGGTTGAATATAATTAGTGATCATGGTAAATATTGACAATTATCATTTCTAGAAGAAGCAGCCAAGATTACAGATGGGGAGTTGGGGGAGGCATATGTTGGCAAGAACTACGGTAGAAGAAAAGTTTTGGACTCAGTGGGACCAGATAATGGAGTGCTGCTGAGTAAATGGCAAGAGTAATGAGCCTTAAATACTCCCCATGTCTCAGGTGACTTCCCCCCTTCCTAGTCTTTGCTTATGGAAGACGCACTATTTGTAATACCTTTAGAATAAATGATATTTATTGGATTTCTAATACGGTGTTGACTAACAAGTATAAAATGTGGTCCCTTACTCAGGCAGTTTATAATTAGTTCTGTGGAAAGATTAGAGAAAAATACAATACCTTATATGTGCTAGCAATTGAGGACTGACTTTTGTCATATAGTAGTCTCCTAAGAAAGAATGCTTGGGATGTAAAATTTTTGAGGCTTTGCGTGTATGACAATGTTTTTATTCTAAAACCATGCTTGAGATAGTTTGGCTAGACAAAGTATAGTTTTCTTTCACTTCCTGAAGTCTTCGTAGGCTGACCCGATGTACCATTTGAAACAGGACAGGAAAAAAAACAGTACTGTCCTATTTCACACAGTACACATGGTCAGTCTAATCTCACTGGGCTAAATTCAAAGTAGGGTGACCATATGTATTGTTTGAAACAGGACAGTACCACTGTTTTCTATTCCGTTTCAAATGGTACATCTGGTCACCTAATGCATAGGGAAGCTTGACAGTAAAATATATGCCCCTGGAATGTGAGAGGTAGTAGAGAGATGGCTAGTCAAATTTGTTGCTTAATTTACTCACTACATAAACTTAAGATCTACATATTTGCATGTTGGATTTGGCCTGAATTAACCCTAACTTTTCTTTAAAAAAATTATTGTATAATATAACATAAAAATTACTGTCTTAACCATGTTCAAGTATAAATTTCAGTGATACTATTTACATTCATATTGTTGAGAAACCATCACCACCATCCATCTCCAGAACTCTTTTAATCTTGCAAAACAAAGCTCTGTACCCATTAAACACAACTCCCCATTCCCCCCTGCCCCCAGCCCTTGGCAACCACCATTCTACTTTCAGTCTCTATGATTTTGATCCCGCTTTCTATTCTTTTGTGTATATACCCAGACATGGAATTGCTGGATCCTATGCTAAATCTATTTTTAAGTTTTCAAGGAACCACCATATTGTTATCCACAGTGGCTGTACCATTATACATTTATAACAGTGCACAAGGGTTCCAATTTCTCCGCATCCTTGCCAACATTTGTTATTTCAGATTTTCTGATAGCAGCAATCCTAATGGATATGAAGAGGTATCTTATTGTGGTTTTGATTTCTATTTCCCTAATGATTAGTGATGCTGAGCATATATATATGCATATATTTTTATGCTTATTGGCCATTTGAATATCTTCTTTGAAGAAATATGACTTTAAGGCCTTTGCACATTTTTGAATCAGGTTATTTTTTGGTTGTTTAGTTTTAGGAGCTCTATACATATTCAGTATACTAATACCTTATCAGATAAGTGAGTTGCATGAGTTGCCTTTTCGCTTAGTTCAAAGTGTCCTTTTTGGGGGAAAGGGTTATCAAGGAATGGTACAAATGAAAGAATTTAAGTAGAGATTTTGGTAAAATCTTTGCTATCATTATTACTCTCTCCCTGGGAGTGCTTATCAAACAGATATTTTTCCATCCAGACTCCTGAGCCCCCATCTTGCCCAAGTTAATTTTGTGGTCCCTCAATTCTTTGATGGATTTCACCTGCTCATTCAGGTAAAGAGTCTCAATGAAATCACACAAGTAAGTTTTGGTGGGGTTTCTTTTTTTGGCCAGTTACCTGTTTATATAATTTCAGTAGTGACCAATTCATGTTTTTCCAAGTTTAACACCGACCCCATTGCACTCACCCCATTCTCCTACTCATCATGGTCCAGTTTTTTGTTTTCTTTCTATTGGTTTTTGACAGAGAGAGAGACAGACAGAGAGAGACAGAGAGAAGGGGGAGGGCCCAGAGCAGTCTCCATAGTTGACAGTATTAGTTTTCCATATAGTTTTACTCCACAGGTGGGCACAGGGCTGCGCAGGGCAGGAACTGGGCTAGGAGCCTCCCGCATAGGCCCTGGCAAGAACTGAGCTGGAGGCACACCCCAGGTCAGCATACGGGTCCACATGGGCTGGGACCAGGATTCGATCCTTGAGCTCCAGGGCTGCAAAGTGAGTGCTTAACCCGCTGAGCCATCCCAGCTTCCCCATGGTCCAGTTTTTTAATATCCTGAAGGAAGATTCAGTTACCTCATTGCTTCTGAAGCTTCATCAGTTTCTCAGCATGTTTTCTCTCCTCATGATGTTGGTGAAGAAAATACTTAGCAAAGTTCTTCAATGCCACATTATTGCAGTTAAAGTAGTAAGCCATGGACAGACATTATAGATGCAGGAGGCACAGAGCTCTGCATTGATCTTGTGCATGATGGTGACCTTGAGCTGGCTCCCCAGGGAGGTGGAGGTGGTAGTCCTTGCTGGTGGCTCAGGAGAGGTGGCAGCAACTGCCCAGCGCTGGAGCAACAGTGGGGACTCTGGGGTGGTCTAAGGGCACTGTGAGGAGGTGGCACAGGGCTGGCTCTGTGCAGACAGCCAGCTTGGGAGATGATGACCTGTTCCTCCCAGGACGGTTGAAGCAGAGAACTGTGGCAACTCATGGGGAAGGCTGTTGGAAGTATTCGTTGATGCACAAAAGTTTTAAATTTTCATGAAGTCCAACTTGTCTATTTTTGTTGTTGTTGCCTGTGTCTTTGGTGTCATAACCAGGAAATCATTGTCAAATCTAATGTCCTGTAGCTTTTTGCTCTGTTTTCTTCTAAGAGTTTTATATTTTAGGTCTTATGGTTAGCTCTTGATCCAATTTGACTTAATTCTTGTATATGGTGTGACAAGGAAAGTTTATTAAATTCGCAGAATGGGGGCTATTGGAGAGGTGGGAGTACGGGTACACACAGTTTGATTGTGTACGTACCTTATTAGTATATGTGTCAAATTTCAGTGCACTTGCATCGTGTTCTTCCAGATATTGCTGAAGAGGCACGTCAAACATGAAGAAAACCTCAAGTATGGATAAACTTGAATTTCATGCCATCATTAAGTTCCTCGCAAAACAAGGGAAAGCAACTCAAACCATTTTGGAAGCGATGTTAGCAGTTTACGGGGACTGTTGCCCTGGGAAATCCATGGTTTGCAAGAGCCATAGCCTTTTTGAGCAAAGCAGAGGATCAATTGAAGACAATCTCTGTCCAGGACGCCCTGCTGAGGCCACCTCCTCAGACATTGTCAACAAGTTGAGAAGGACAGCTGATTCTTGGTGGTGAGCACAGAATGCAATGCATAGACAATGTAATGTAGAATTGTATACCAGGAAACTATGTAATTGTTACCAACCGATGTCACCCCAATAAATTTAACAATAATAAATAAATAAATAAAGTTGAAAAACTTGTAGTGGTTGGAGTATCACCTATAACTATAGGTACTGAGAATGCTCATGTTGCTTCAAAAACAAGAATGCATTGAGTGTTCAGGACAATTTTTGGACCTCTGCAGAGACAACAAAGATGAAGTTTTAAAGATTTCATTGTTTCTGACAGAAAGAGTGAGAGAGAGAGAGAGAGAGAGAGAGAGAGAGAGAGAGAGAGAGAGAGAGAAGGGGGAAGGCCCAGAATAGTCTCCATAGCTGCACATCATTGGTTTTCCCCTAGTTTCATTCCATGGGTGGGTGCGGGGCTGCACAGGGCAGGAACTGGGCCGGGGTCTCACCCCGGTGAGAACCGAACTGTGGGCACTCCCCAGTTCATCACATGGGTCCGCACAGGCCGGGGCCGGGACTTGATCCTCGGTCCCCGGGGCTGCAAAGCAAGTGCTTAACCCACTGAGCCATCCCAGCTTTCCCAATGATGAAGTTTTAAACTGGATTGTCATCGGAGATGAAACTTATGGTCATCATTATGAACCTGAGTCAAAGAAGGCGTCCATTCAGTAGCATGAAAAGTGCATGCAACCTCCAAGAAGTTTAAGATGTTATAATTGGCTGGAAAAATCATGGCTACTATTTTTTTGGGGGGGGGGTAGGGGGAAACAGAGGGTATCCTGCTGATTGATCACAGGATAAAGGTGTCATAATAACTGGAGAGTACTATTCCAGTCTGCTGAAACAGTTAAAAGAATCTGTGAAGGAAAAAAGAAGAGGAAAATGGATCCAAGCGGGAGCTGCTTTTGCACAATATGTCCATGCACAAGAGCAATGTTGCGTTGGCTACTCTTGACCACTGTGGCTCCCAAACGTTAAATTACCCTCCCTACAGTCCAGACCTAGCTCTGTCTGATGATTTGTTCCCAAATACAGAAAAACAGTTTATTTTTATTTATTTTTTATTGTTTTTGACAGAGAGAGAGAGAGAGAGAGAGAGATACAGAGACAGAGAGAGAACTGAACTGGGGGAGCTCCCCAGTTCAGCACATGGGTCTGCACAGGCCGGGGCTGGGATTTGATCCCCGGTCCCCGGCGTTGCAAAGTGAGCGCTTAACCCACTGAGTCATCCTGGCTTCCCCTGAAGAAAAACAGTTTTGAGAGAAGAAATTTACAACAATGAAGTGGTTAAAGCTGAAATTTTAGCATATTTTGAGGACAAAAACAAAACATTTTTTTGAGGGTGTAAATAAAATTATTGAACGATCAGAAAAGTGTATTAGGATTAAGGGTGAATATATTGAAAAGGAAAAAAGAATAATTTTTTTTACCCATCTTCCCCTTCATTCGCATATTTCTTGATCACTCCTTCTGGGTAAGAGTCCAGCTTTATTCTTTTGCATGTGGTGTTTTCCCAGCACCATTTGTTGAAAAGGCTGTCCTTTCTCCCATTGAATGGTCTTGACACCTTTGTTGAAAAACAATTGACTACATATGTGAAGGTTTATATCTGGGCTTTCTGTTCTATTCCCCTGGTCTGTAAGTCTATTTTTATGTCAGTGCCACACTGTGTTGATTACTATAGCTTTGTAGTGAAGTTCTAAAATCAGAAAGTATGAGGGCGGGGGGCAACCCCCCCCCAAAGAAAACAACAAAAAAAACCCAGAACAATCTTTTGGTGGGTGAGTCCCTTGTTGTACAGGTTTCCCCCACGAGGGGAGTGTTTTGGGAACCCATCTGCACCATTGTACCAGCTTGTATTGTTGTGAGAAGCTGTGTTCCACTTCAGGGATTTTTTTTTAAGAGACTTTCAATGTCTTTGCCCATTTCATGATGGGTGATTTACACAAACAACTTGCAATATGACAGTGCACCTGTCTATACCATGCTGTGTGTTCAGCAGTTTTTGACTGAAAACAGCCTGATCCCCAAGACCCACCCTCCCTATTCCCCCAATATCTTCCTGCATGACTATTTTTTTTCTGTTTGTTTGTTTCTCTGGATGAAAAAAGTCCTCAAAGGGAAATGTTTTGCTGATGTGGAAGAGGTGATACAAAAAAACAATAGAAGCACTAAAAGGCATCCAAATCGACAAGTTCAAAAACTGGTTGGAGCAGCGGGAAAAGTGTCTCATTAGGTGTATTGCATCAAACAGTACGTTGAAGGTGACTGACGTTTAAACATGTAAGAATGCAGTCTTTCTTTCTTTCCTTCCTTCCTTCCTTCCTTCCTTCCTTCCTTCCTTCCTTCCTTTCTTTAAATTTATTGAGGTGACATTGGTTGGTAACAATTACATAGGTTCCAGGTGTACAATTCTACATTACATTGTCTACGTATTGCATTATGTGCTCACCACCCAGAATCAGCTCTCCCTCCATCATCATATATCTGGTGCCCACCCTCAACTTCTCCCCCCAACTCTCCTACCCCTCTCCCCCCTTACCCTCAGGTAACCACCAAACTATTAAGTGTGTCCATAAGTTTTTGTTTCTTTGTTACTTTCAGTTTTATATTCCACCTATAAGTGAAGTCATATGTTTCTTGATTCTTTCAGTCTGACTTATTTTGCTAAATAACAGGGTTTCAAGGTCCATCTCTGTCACAAATGACTGTGTTTCATCTTTTTTTATTGCTGAGTAATATTCCATTGTGTAAATGTACCACAACTTCTTTATCCAGTCATCTATCAAAGGACACTTTGGTTGTTTCCATGACTTGGCCACTGTGAACAGAGAATGCACAATTTTTTATAAATAAATTCTGGATTTTGGGGCTCCCATCTTGTATAAGACCTCCAACTTTGTTCTTCCCTTTCAAGGTCATTTAGGCTATTCTGAGTCCCTTGAGATTCTATCTGAATTTTAGGATGGCTTTTTTTATTTCTGTAAAAAATGCCATTGAGATTTGATAGGGATTGTATTGAATCTATAGATCATTTGGAGTAGCATGGACATTTGAACAATATTGTCTTCTAATCCATGACCATGAAATGTGTTTTTATTTATATATGTCTTCTTTAATTTCCTTCAACAATTTTTTATTATTTTCATTGTATAAGTCTTTTACTTCTTTAGGTAAGTTAATTCCTGAGTATTTTACTCTTTTTGATGCTATTGTAAGTGGAGTAGTATTTTAAATTTTCTTTTCAGTTTGTTCATTATTAGTGTAAAGAAATGCAACAGATTTTTGTGTGTTGACTTTGTATTCTGCAACTTTGCTGAATTCATTTATTAGTTTTAACCATTTTTTTTTTAAGATTTATTTTTATTGTTTTTTGACAGAGAATAACAGACAGAGAGAGACAGAGAGATGGGGGAGGGCCCAGAGCAGTCTCCATAGTTGACAGCATTAGTTTTCCATATAGTTTCACTCCACAGGTGGGTGCGGGGCTGCGTAGGGCAGGAACTGGGGTGGGAGCCTCCCGCATAGGCCCCGGCAAGAACTGAACTGGGGGCACACCCCAGTTCAGCATATGGGTCCACATGGTCTGGGGCCGGGATTCGATTCTCAGGCTCTGGGGCTGCAAAGTGAGCGATTAACCCACTGCGCCATCTCAGCTTCCCCAATTTTAACCATTTTTGTGTGAAATATTTAAGGTTTTCTACATATAAGATCATATCATCTGAGAACAGTGATGATTTTAATTTTTCCTTTCTGATTTGGATGACTTTATTTTCCTAATTGTTCTGGCTAGGGCTTTTAGTACTTTGTTGAATAGAAGTAGCAAAAGCAGTAGTTACTGCCTTGTTCCTTATCTTATAGGAAAAGCTTTTATTCTTTCACCATTGAGTATGATGTTGTTTGGCGATTTTTCATATATTATATTGAGGTAGATTCCTTCTATTCCTAGTTTGTTGAAATTTTTTTTTTTAATGAAAGCATGTTGAATTTGTCATGCTTTTTCTGCACCAATTGAAATGATCATGAAGGTTTTTTTCCTTCATTCTGTTAAAATAGTATATTACATTGATTGATTTTTGTCTGTTGAACCCTCCTTGCATTCCAGGAATAAATCCCACTTGGTCCTAATGTATAATTGTTTTAATATGCTGCTAAATTTGGTTTGTTCGTATTTTGTTAATTTTTGCATCAGTGTTTTTAAAGGGTTATTGAGCTGTAGTTTTCTTTTCTTAAAGTGTTTCTGTCTAACTTAGGTATCAGTAATGCTGGTCTCATAGAATGTGTTTAGAAGTGCTCCCTTCTCTTCAATTTTTTGAAAAGTTTGAGAAGAATTGGTATTAGTTCTTTTTGAAATGTTTGGTAGAATTCACTGCTGAGCCATCAGGTATTAGGCTTTTATTTGTTGAGAGGTTTTGAGTTACTGATTCAATCTCCTTTCTAGTTACATGTCTATTCAGATTTCTGTTTTTTTATAATTTACATTTGGTAGGTTTTGAGTTTCTGGGAATTTGTACATTTCATCTAGGTTATCTAATTTGTTGGCATTAAAATTGTCCATAGTACTCTCTTATAATTCTTTTTATTTCTATAGATTAGGTAGAAATGTCCCTACTTTCATTTATTTTTTCTAGCAATTTGTATTTCTCTATCTTTTTCTAGTCAATCTAGCTAAAGATTTGTCTTTTTATTTTTTTCTTCCAAGAACTGACTTTTGGTTTTATCAATTTTGTCTATTTTGTTCTACCTTCTATTATAGTTATCTCTGCTCTAATTTTTATTATTTCCTTCCTTATGCTGGGTTTGATTTTGTTTCTTCTTTTTCTAGCTTCTTATAAGTTGTGAAGTTCATCAATTTGACATGTTTCTTGTTTTTCATTTTATTTTTTAGATTTTATTGTTTTTTGACAGAAACAGAGACAGAGAGAGGCAGAAAGAAGGGGGAGGGGCCAGAGCAGTCTCCATAGTTGTATGTCATCAGTTTTCCACATGGTTTTGTTCCATATAGGTAGGTGGGGGCCATGCAGGGTGGGAATTGGGCCAGGGGCCTCACACACGGGACACATGCCCACTTGAGCTGGGGGCCAAACCGGGGGGCTTCCATATGGGAAGCTCACCCTGGAAAGAACAAAATTTGGGGCACACCCCTGCTTTTGCTATTTTCCATAATTTTTGGTGTATTGTGTTTCTGTTTTCATTACGTTTTAAGAATTTTTCTGATTTTCCTTGTGATTTCTTCTTTGATTCATTGGTTATTTGAGGGTTCATTGTTTAATTTCTACAAATTTATCAATTTCCAGATTTTTTGTTTTTGTTGTTGTTATAGATTTCTAACTTCATCTTGTGTTCAGAGAAGATGCTTTGTAGTATATCTGTCTTTTAAAATCTATTGAGACTTGATTTGTGGCATAACATATGATTTACCCTGGAGAATGTTCCATATATACTTGAGAAGAATATGCATTCTATTTTTGTTGGATAGAGTGTTCTGTATATACCTGTTAGATCTAATTGGTTTATTGTGTTGTTAAAGTCCTCTCTTTAATTCTATTTGTTCTATACATTATTGAGAATAGGGTATTGAAGTCTCCAACTATTATTGTGGAACTGCCTATTTTCCCTTTAAATTCTGTCAGGTTTTGCTTCATACATTTGGTGGTCTCCTATTAGGCACAACTGTCTATAATCATTATATCTTCATACTGTATTCAACTATTTATTAATATATATGTCCTTTGACTCTTGCAAATTTTTTTATTTTATTTAAAGTCTATTATGAAGTAACAAAGAAACAAAAACTCAAGGACACAGTCAATAGTTTAGTGGTTACCTGAGGGTAAAGGGGGAGGTGGGTGGGAGAGCAGGGGTGGGGTGGGGGAGTAGGAAGGAGGCATCAAATGTATGGTGATGGAAAAAGAACTGACTCTGGGTGGTGAGCACATAATGCAATGCATAAACAATGTAATGTAGAATTGTATACCTGGAACCTATGTAATTGTTACTGACCAATCACCCCAATAAATTTAACAATAAAACAGAATAAAAGACCTCTGCTCTCTTTTAGTTACTATTTGCATGGAATGTATTTTTCTACCTTTTCACTTTTAACCTATTTGTGTCAATATATCTAAAGTGAGTCTCTTGTAGACAGCATATAGATTGATCACTATTTTAAAACCATTTTGCCAATCTGTCTTTTGATTAGAGAGTTTAATCTATTTACATTTAAAGTAATAACTGATAAAGAGGGACTTCTGTCATTTTGCTATTTGATTTGTATGTGCCTTATAGCTCTTTTTGGTCCCTTATTTCCTGCATTGCTATCTTCTTCATCTTTAGATAATTTTTTATTTTTTTTGTAGTAAACATCTTAATTACCTTCTGATTTCCTTTTGTGTATATTCTAAAACTATATTCTTTGTGGTTACGGTGGGAATTACATTTAACATCTTAAACTTGTCACATTCTAATTTGAGATTATACCAATTTAACTTCAATAACATACAATATCTCTGCTCCTTTACAGCTCTATCCTCACTTTTCAGTTATTGATGTCACAAAATCACATCCTTATACACTGTATCCAAAATCATAAACTAATAATTGTTATTTATAATGCACTAGCCACTTAAATTGTGTAGGAAAGAAAATGGGGAATCACAAATCAAAGTTATAGTAATACAAACTGTTATAGTAGTAATTGTTTTCATTTTTAAAGACTTATTGTTTCAGAGAAGGTGAGAAAAAGGGAGAAAGAGAGAAGGGGGAAGGCCCAGAGCAGTCTCCATAGTTGTACATCATTAATTGTGACATGGTTTCATTCCACACAGGTGGATGTGGGGCTGCATGTGGGAAGGAACCAAATTGGGGGCCTCCATGCATGGGAGACTAGAACCTTCATTGCCATCTAGGCTGTTACCAGCTGCTCTACAGATCAGCCTATGGGTTTGCACAAGCCAGGGCTGGGGTTCGATCCCTGGACCTGATGGTTGCAAGGCAAGCACTCCCAAGCATCCCCCAAGGTTTCTGATGAGAAATCTGCAGATAAACTTATAGAGGGTTTCTTTCTTTCATTCTCTTTCTTTCTTCCTTCCTTCCTTCCTTCCTTCCTTCCTTTCTTTCTTTCTTTCTTTCTTTCTTTCTTTCTTTCTTTCCTTTCTCGTTTTTTGACAGAGAGAGAGAGAGAGAGAGGGAGATACAGAGACAGAGACAGAGAGAAGGGGGAGGGCCCAGAACAGTCTCCATAGTTGCACATCATTGGTTTTTCCACTTAGTTTCATTCCACAGGTGGGTGTGGGGCTGCACAGGGCAGGAACTGGGCTGGGGTCTCACCCCAGTGAAAACCCAACTGGGGGCACTCCCCAGTTCAGCATATGGGTCCACACGGGCCAGGGCCGGGATTTGATCCTCGGTCCCCAGGGCTGCAAAGTGATTGCTTAACCCACTGAGCCATCCTGGCTTCCCTATAGAGGGTTTCTTGTATGCAATGTGTTGCTTCTCTATTGTTCCTTTCAAGATTCTCTCTTTGTCTTTTAACAGTTTGATCACAATGTGTCTTTGTGTGTGTCTCTTTGAGTTTATCCTACCTGGAATTTATGGGATGTGCATATTCACATCTTTCATTAAACTTGGGACATTTTCACCCATTAATTCTTCAAATAATCTCTTCCCTTTCTCTCTCCTTCTGAGACTTCCACAATGTGTATGGTGGTTTTCTTATACCATAGTTTCCTTAGGCTCTTTTTCCTTTCCATCCCCTGTACTTGAAATTTCCATTGTCCTGTCTTCAAGTTAATTGATTCTTTCTTCTGTCTGTTCAAATATGCCTTTGAAATTCTCATTTCAGTTATTATACTTTTCAGTTCTAGAATTTTTCAGGTTTTCTGTTTACTTATTGATATTTACACTTTGTTCATATACTTTTTTTTTTTTTTTTTACTTTCTCCCTGTCTTTTAGTTCTTTCAGCATCTTCAACAGTTTAAATGCCTGTGTAGTAGGTCCACATGGTTTTTCTCTGGGACAGTTTTGTTGGTGGTTTTCTTTCTTTTTTCCTTTGAATGGGCCAGACATTTCTGTTTCTTTGTATGTTTTGTCATTCTTTTTGTTGTTGAAAACATGAATATTTGAATCTAATAATACTCTGGAAATCAGATTCTCTCCCTCCCCCAACGTTTGCTGGCTTTGGTTTGGTTTGGTTTTGCTTTTTAAGAAATTGTTGTAGGCTGTCCCTTCCAAAGAGAAGTTTAAGGTATAGATTTAAGCTCTTCTCAGATCTTTTTTGAGCCTGTACTTTTCCCTGGGCATGTGTTCTGACTGAGTTCAAATTGTTCCAAGATTTGTGCTTGAGAAGTTGCAAGCCCAAAGAACACACCAGGTGGCTGAGTATGGGACACAGGTTTATTGAGACTTACTGACCAGGGAGAGTCTCCGGTGGCAGCCGGCTAGAGGGGTAGCACTCTGCACTCAGGCGGAGCAGAAGCGAGATTATATAGGTAGAGCAGAAGAGAGAGCATTCTGTGGGAAAAATCATCTGGCAGGGCCTGCAGGCCTGCTCTTTGCACATAGTATCCCAATAAGCCAGGAGACTTTGCCTGCTAATGAGCACACAGAACTGGCTGTCTGGTAAGCAGTGTTCCCATGGAACCAGGAGACCTTGACTGCCTGCTAGCTTATCTGCCTCTGGTCCAGGCCCCTGTAGCATGTGTGCTAACTTTCTGATTTCCACCTATATAGAGTTGCTTTTGCATGTCCTAGTATTTAATGTCTGGCTTTCAAAATGGAGATAAAAGAAAATTGAAGGGTGATAGAGAAAGGGGGCCAACCCTTTAAATCTCACAGAAGTTACTTCTATCGGAAGGGTAGATACAACAATTCAGGGGGAGCAGAGCAACAATGGCTGCCCATCTCCATTTCTGCACCTTTGTGATCAGCCACAGAAATTTGTAATCAGGGCCCAGACCCCCAATATTTGGACGACAGGATTCTGATCACTCACCCAGCTCCTACAGTCTGCTCTAGGAAAGCATGCATGGCTATGGAGCTGGGGGGTGGGGGATGAGTGTTGCAGCTGAGCTGAGGGTTGAAGTTGATCAAAATTAACCCCAATTTGCCACCCAGTCATTCCCCGGTAAGTTGCAAACCTTTAAAAGACTCCATAGTTCCCAACTAGTTACATCAGACAAATTCTGCCAGCTATAATTGTTGAGGTGGGGAGAGATTCCTGGTGTGTCTTATCTACTATTTTCCCAGAATTCTCTCTTCAGCCCTGATTTTTTAAATTATAATTTTATACCATAGTATGTATTCTTAAACCATGCTAAATTGTTAGGAACAAAGCAAGAATGTAAATGCATAACTGAAAAAGTTTAGAAGTGATAGGAATGAAGAAGAATGGTCATCTGAAGTGATAATAAAAGATTATTTTAGTGCCAGCATTATGGCTTGTGGTAGGCAGAACATTGCATGCCCCTCTGCATCCCCATCCATCCCTGTCTTAATTCCCAGGTCCTGTGAAGATATTACATGGTAAAGGGGAATTAAGTTGCAGATGGAATTAAGGTTGCTAATCAGATGACCTTGAGATAGGGAGAGTAGCCTGGATTGTCCAGGTGAGCCTAATGTAATCACAAGGATCCTTATAAATAACGGAAGAGAGAGGCAGGAGAGAGAGAACCAGAGAGCTAGCAATGTGAGAAGGACTTGGCCTGACATTGCTGGCTTTGGAGACTGAGCGATGAGGCCACACGCCTAGGACTACAGGCAGGCAGCCTCTGGGAGCTGGAAAGAGGTGAGGAAATGAGTTCTCCTCTAGAACCTTCAGAAAGCACACAGCCCTGCCACCACCTTGATTTTAGCCGTCTAAGACTTGTTTGGGACTTCTGACTTCCAGAATTGTTACATAATACGTTTGTATTGTTGAAACCACTAAACATGTGGTAATTTATTATGGCAGCAATAGGAAAACTGGAACATGGGTTGACAGGAAGGGAAGCTGAAGGTGAAGAGGCCAGTACTGACTAAGGTACTGCTTTGTATGGACCAAGCAGTAGACATGAATTACAAGACCAGTTGAGGTTCCCAGTTCTGCCAATCACGACTACCTGTGTGACACAGATCAAGTTGACTTCTCCGTGGCTCAATGTCCTCATCTGTAAAAAGCGATAATAGTAACACTTTCTCACATGGCTGTGGTGAAGATGAAATGAGGCAAGCAATGTAGGCCCTTGGGACAGGGTCTTCGGTAAGCCCTGACCTATGTGAACTGCTGAGGCTGCCATCATCACTTCTCCCTTAGCTTTTATCTGGTTTTTACCCCCACCCAGAGACTAGGTGTTCGTTTACAAAATCGTCTATATAACATACGTGTATCTAGTTAAAATTCACTTTCCATGTGAAGTACCAGTAATACAGATTCAAATTACATGAGAATTTTGTATCGGACAAGATTTTATTTAAGAGAACATTCAATTCAACCCACCCACCTCTAATCACATTTCAGACTGGGTGATCCTGCTCAGCACATGGCAAGCCTCGCTTTCTGAAGAGTGAAAACAGATCATTTCAGTGGAAGCAGTTATTCTTGAAACCCTGATTGGCAACAGTGGCTCCAGGTTAGTAAAATTGAATTTGCTTCTTATTAATCATAATTATAAGGTATAGTTTAGAGTATTAGTCACTCTTTTATTAAGTTTTTGGAATGATTCAGAATATATAGATCTACATAATATTAAATATGGGTTAATGTTTACAATTAAGGATCTTCTCAATGTAAATTTTTTACTCAGTAGCCCTCCTACTTAACAGTAATTTTGTATTAAATATACATTCATACAATTATATAAAATTTCAACTTTTTATTTTAAAATTTTATATTTACAAAAGTTGTCAATATAGAGTTCCCCTGTATTACCACTCAGCTTTCTCCAATGATCGCGTTATCAAAACCAGCAAATTGGCACTGATACAATCAGTGCTAACAATACCTAACTAGAGATTTCATTCAGATTTCATGGCTCTTATATGTAGTGGTTTGTTTATTTGTTTGTTTTTTGCTATGCAGTTCTAGGAGACTTTATCAAATGTATAGATTTGTATCACCACTACCGCAATCAGGATATAGAACTGTTCCATTGCCACAAAGAAATTCCTTCGCACAACCTCCCCTGTCAACAACCCCTGGCAATGACTAAACTGTTCTCTATCACTATAATTTTGTCATTTAAATTTTACAATATGTAAACTTCTGAGATTAGCTTTTTCTACTCAGTGTAATGCCCTTGTGACCTATCCAGGTAACTGTTGCATGTGTTAATAGTTTGTTGCTTTTTAGTAATGAGTTGTATTCCATTATGAGTGTTACTGCAGTTTGTCCATTCGTTTATTGATGGATAGATTGTTTCCAGTCTTTAGCCCTTACAAGTAAAACAGCTATAAACATGCATATACAGGGTTTTATGAACATAAGCTTCATTTCTCTAAGATAAATACCTATTTTTATAAGGTTTTAAGGGTTAAATGTGATCACTAATGTTAAAATACTTTGTAAATGACAATGCTCAATTTAAATTTAAGATATATTACTGGGCGTTATATTAATGATAAACAATGACAAAGACGAGAAGAAATATAGGAAAATAAATGGTTAAGAGTTGGTGACAGATGGTATGTAAAGAGAAGAACAAGTTTAGCATCTTTTTCTTTTGGAAGAAATCAAATGATGTTTGTTAGGTAACAGGTGTGAGATTCTGGGGTAGTGGTTCATATGGTGGAAATGTAGGGTTGGATTCAAAACAAAGGATTGAAATACATAGATACATTGGTAGGACACCAGGCCTCTGGAGGATACCCATTAATAGTGGAGAGAATATTAATAGGAAGAAAGATGAACAGAGACAGAAAGAAAGGCAGGTTCATTTATTCATACACCCAACAAATATATACTGGGATCCTATGTTTGTCATTCATTATTCTTGGCCCTAGATACACAAGTGATGCTTCCTTCTAGACAAGGTCCCTGCATTTATGAAGCTTGTATGCTAGAAAGATAATAACTTAATATGTCAGATAGTGATGAATAATATGAACAATAGTGACAAATAATATGAATAAACATAAAGCACAGAAAAGAATTAGAGAAAGACTGGATGGTATTTTAGAATGTACAGTAAGAAAGGCTTTTTCAAGGTGGTGATAGCTTTTGAAGTTTTAGGGGAGCCGAGGTCATAGAAAAATAAAAATTGAGCCAAAAAATTCTAAGAAAATAGAGGATTTGGGGATAATGTGCAGTTCACTGGGAAAGAGCCTTTCACTGGGAAAGAGTACCTTCAGCTGACTCCGGATGGCTCCCATTACAATCCCAGTGCCTGGAACAATGCTTAGCACATAGTAAGTGCTGTATAAAAGTTAGTTCACTGATTGGTTCTAGAAAGAGCTAAACTACCCAAGCATTCTGGCTTTCTCTGACTTTCATAGAGAAGGACCAGTCCTGCAGAAGAAAAACTTAGATCACAGCATTTACACATATCACTCAGCAACAACTTATGGAGTCCACTCACCTGCCATTTTAAGTATTTAAAACTCTTAAGAAATATTATTGCGTGATTTGTAATCTAGGCCTAGCCTCGATTTTCATTTAAATGACTGCGTTAAGTTCCAAAAACATTGTTGCGAAGTTAACTGTGTGATGCACTAACCTCGAAGGGCACAGTGATATACATATGGCACAATCCCTGCCTTAAATTATTTGAGATGATGTTTCTATTCCATATTATAAATATGACAAGTCAAGTCTATGTAATCTTAATTCATCCCGGATATTTTGCTGAGTTGGAGGAAATGAAAATTTTTACCTTGGATTTTAAAAGGTACAAATCCTCAATCATGTATCATGTTAGCAGGCCAAAATCTGTATGCTCCTTGCTTGAAAGGCCAGAACTCAAAGCGCCAACAGAGAAGATGGGAGCCTTAATTGTTCCTCAAATCCATCTTAAAGTGCAGAGTTCAAGCCTCTTTGATGTTAAGGCAAGGAGAAATGGGAGGGACTCAAGCCCCACGAAGAATTCCTCTAATGATTAGCATGTCTAAGCAGGAGCTCTTAGCCCTGAAGCTATGGGAACAAGGCAGGCTTGAACAAGGTGGAGTTAGAGACCCGGCATTTCATTCTGTGACGGTATGTCTGTCAACACATAATATTCCTAGGAGGCCTTGTGGCATTGGGTAAACGATGCCACAACAGTGAGGGAAGCAATGCTTCAAAGAGTAGAAATGAGCTGTCTGTTGGTTGCTAGTAGGAAATTGTGAGAAGCAATCATTACTCTAACCACACCATTACACATTATGAAGTCTGGAAGAATTTCTCTGACTAAGGAATGGTATTGCAGGGCTCTCCCATCTACTGGTAATGAAAATGCAGTTGCCAGGGTGGTTCATCGCCTTCTTTCTACTCCAGTGAGCACCACCACCCTTCCACTCACCACCCAATTATCCTTGTATTTTATTTGTTTTTCTTCCCTTGGCTCAATTCAGGACCTTGCAATATAGTGCCTAAGGGTTCAGTTTTGTCACTGTAGCAATCAAATGAGCCTACAGGTTATTTGGTTTTAATTATAATTCATTAAAACAATCAATGTAGAGGATTGAGTCATTCAAATGGTTAATGGAGGTAATTACAACTGTTGAGTGTCCTTTCTTCTGCTAATTGTTTTTATTGAACAAGATTTATATCTATCTAGCTCTTGGGAAGAAGTGGTGGTAGAAGCTGTGGGTTATCACAGGTCAACATTATGGAAAGAAGCTGTGTAGGAAGATCTGGGTCCAAACCCTGGCCCCACTTTCTATTCTGCTTCAATATCTCCATATTCCAAATAGTAGTACAGCAGCCCATGAGGCTCAAGGAAAAGACCCAAGTCTGATTCTGTGTGCCTTTGCATACTTGTGCTCACAAGCAGCCCCTGTATTAGCACTCATTAATAATTAACCCACGTTCTTGGTAGCATGTTTTCTTTGATAAACAGCCTTGGCTTATATATGTGGGTTTCCCTTTATCAAGTTTTTCATCTTTAAGCAATCCAAATCTTATCCTTTCTCTCTATGTCTTTTTTTTTTTTAAGATTTATTTTGTTTTTTTGAGGTGAGAGAGAGAGAGACAGAGAGAAGTGGGGAGGCCCCAGAGCAGTCTCCATGTTGTACATCATCAGTTGTGACATGGTTTCATTGCACACAGGTGGATGCAGTGCCCCCGTGCATGGGAGGCGAGAACCTTCACCGCGGTGCCTCAGTTCAGTATGTGGGTTTCCCTGCGCTGGGCCTGGGACTCCCAACTCCAGCTGTTATGATGGCAAGGCAAGCACTCAACCACTGAGCTATCTCAGCATGCCCCAAATCTTACCCTTTATTTACAGGCTGATTTCAAAACAAGTCATTTATTCAGATTCATTCTCTTTTTAGTCATTCATCCAAGTTTATTATTTTAACCAACCAACAATGTGCCAGGTCCTGTAAATGGCCTTAGAGCTTACAACAATGATAAACAGAACATTTTAAACTTGCTTCCTGATGGTGTCTATGCTTTTGTGTATTGTGGAAAATTCTTCCACGATACTAGTGTTCTGTTATCTTGTTTGAATATTACCTGTCCTTTTTCTTGTTGATGAAAAAACGTCCAGCCTAAGAAATAGGTTATAAGAGTTTTATAAGACTGATGGCAAACTGATAATTGCCAGGAAGCAAATCTCAATGGATTGGGAAGATGCACCTGAGAATGGCAGTTTTGCAGTTTATTTTATACTAGAACAGTGGTTCCCAACTCTTTTCCACTTGTGTACCCCTTTTAAACTCATTTCTACAAATTGTACCCCTTGTCTTTAAAAGAGCTGTTTTCAAATACTGACATTTTTGCTCAGTGCTTATCTTAAAATAGTGGAAATGAAGTAATAAGTTAGGAAAGAAAAATTACTATACTAAAAGTACAAACCACAGATTTAATTGTACAATATTTGTAACAGTTAAATATTGTTACTGATTATTTTTGCATACCTCTGAATGGGCCAGCATGTACCCCCAGGGGTACCCATACCACTGCTTGGGAACTGATGTATTAGAATTAAAGGAGGAGATATAAGGAGGGTTATAGGAAATTCATTGGTGGTAGATTAAGGAAGCGGGAGAAAGCGAAGTGGGCAAATCTCGGGTTGGATAAAAAGTAAAATGGTGTATGAGTAACAAGATAACAATATGGTTTCTTGCTTTGGTTGCCAGGTTGTGCCTTTCAGGAAAACAAAATTATTCTGACCTTTCAAAGGTATTTTATCTTAGATACACAAAGACAATAGACAGTTTCAAAGTTGACCTTTGTCAAGGAAGCCACAGGCCTAGGACAGGACTTACCCATCATGACCTGGTTTTAGTTAGGAATTTTTACATTCAGACCATCCTGTGTGGTTATTGTGATCTCTGGGTTTGTAAGACATGCTATGTAGACTGCTGTTGAACTCGTCAGCTTTTCATCCATAATCTGCAGTTATCAAACATAGAATGATGATAATGATGCTCTGATAAAATCCTTAAAAATATTAAACAATAATAGCTGAGAATAGAAGAATAAATTGAATATGAAATATGGTTGAGATCATGATAGAAAATAACTCAGAGTCTATGCTGAAAGAATTAAAAAGACTGATTATTTTTTAATTTTTTAATTACAACTGACACTTAATCTTTTATATTAGTTTGAGTTGTACAGCACAGTGGTTAGACAGTTATATAATTTACAAAGTGATCCCTTCATAAGTCTAGTACCCACCTGGCCCTATACATAGTTATTATAATGTTATTGACTGTATTCCCTATGTTGTATTTTTACATCCCTGTGACTATTTTGTAACTAACAATTTGTACTTACTCCTTTCACCTTTTTCACCCACCTGACAACCATCAGTCTGTTCTCTGTATCTAGGTGTTTGCTTCTTTTTTGTTAATTTATTTTCTTTAGATTCAACATGAAATCATATGGAATTTGTCTTTCTCATTCTGACATACCGGTATTTCACTTAGCATAATACTCTTTAGGTTCATCCATGTTGTTGCAATTGGTAAGATTTAATTTTTTATGGCTTAGTAATATTCCATTATATATGTACCACCTCTTCTTTATCTAGTTGTCTATTGATGGACCCTTAGGTTGCTTCCATATCTTGGCTATTGTAAATGTGCACTGAAGATAGGTGTACATATATCTTTTCAAATTAGTGTTTTGATTACTTTAGATAAATACCCAAAATTGAAATTTCTGGGTCATAAGATAGGTTTGTTTTTAATGTTTTGAGGAACCTCATAGTGTTTTCCATAGTGGCTGTGCTAATTTGCAATCCCACTAACGAGGCACAAAGGTTTATTTTCTCTACATACTTGCCAACATTTATTGTTTGTTGATTTTTGACAACCATTCTAACAGGTGTAAGATAATATCTCTTTGTGGTTTTAAGTTGCATTTTTCTGATAATTAGTGAAGTTTAGCAACTTTTCATATGTGTATTGGCCATCTGTGTGTCCTCTTGGGAGAAATGTCTATTCATGTCCTCTGCTCATTTTTTGAATGGATTGTTTTTTTGATGTTGGGTTGTATGAGTTCTTTGTAAATTTTGGATATTAATTAACCCCTTTTTGGATGTATCACTGACAAATACCGTACATTTTCCTACTCAGTATATTATCTTTTCATTTTGTTGATAGTTTCCTTTCCTGAGCACAAACTTTTTAGTTTGATGTAGTCCCATTTGTTTATTTTTTCTTTTGTTTCCCTTGCCAAGGAGAATACCTATCTATATCTATAACTAAGAATAATGGCTGAGAGTTTACTTCCTGCTTTTTTTAAAAGTTTTTTAAAATTTTATGAGTGTTTGGTTTTGAGTCTTACATTTAAGTCTTTAATCCATTTTGAGTTTATTTTTGTATATGGTATAATAAGGTGTTCTAGTTTTATTTTTTTGCATGTATCTGTTCAGTTTTCCTACCACCATTGAATATACTGTCTTTACCCCATTGTACAGTCTTGATTCTTTTGTCATATATTAAATGACTCTATAGGCATGGATTTATTTCTGGACTTTCTATTCTGTCCAATTGATCTATGTGCCTGTTTCTATGCCAGTACCAGGGCTGTTTTGAGTACTAAAGGCTTATAGTATAGTTTGATATCAGGTAGCAGGATACCTCCAACTTTGTTCCTTTTTCTCAAGATTATTGTGGCCATTTAGGGTCTTTTGTGGTTCCCTATAAATTTTAGGATTATTTGTACTAGTTCTATGAAAAATGCGTTGGTATTTTGACGGGAATTGCATTGAACCTGTAGATTGCTTTGGGTAGCATGGACATTTTAACAATGTTAATTCTTCCTATTCATGAGCATAGTATCTGCTTTTATTTATTTGTATCTTCTTTAATTTCTTTCTTCAATGAAAAGACTGATTATTTTAAAGTCTCCTTTATATTCACGTGGTAGTAAGTTTAGGGTTGGCAATACAGACATATTCTTAGTTGTTATTGTAGACTGTTTCCTTGATCTTTTTTTTTTTTTAAGATTTATTTTTATTGTTTTGACAGAGAGAGAGAGGGATACAGACACAGAGACAGAGAGAAGGGGGAAGGCCCCGAACAGTCTCCATAGTTGTACATCATTGGTTTTTCCACATAGTTTCACTCCACAGGTGGACACGGGGCTGCACAGGGCAGGAACTGAGCTGGGGTCTTACCTCAGTGAGAACTGAACGGGGGGCACTCCCCAGTTCAGCATATGGGTCCACACGGGCCAGGGCCGGGATTCGATCCTCATTCCCTGGGGGCTGCAAAGTGAGCACTTAACCCACTGAGCCATCCCAGCTTCCCTGTTTCCTTGATCTTTATCACTGTATGTCTGTGTCACCATACAGCAAGTCTCATCAATTCTACTACCTAAATATCTTTTGGAAACAGTTCACCTCTCCTTTCCCTCTTTGGTGGAGTCTCTCTGGAGTGCCCCACACTGCCTCCCGGAAAACAAACTGACTGATTTAGGTGGTCCAGTAAATTCTTAAACCTGTCTCTATCGCACAGTATTATAAATGTTTGTCCATTGATAGCCTTTATTAATCTGAGAATTCCTTAAAAGTAGGCATTATGCCTTATGTTTCTTTTGTGTGTGTTCTCATCACCAGCAGAATGCATGATACAAGCTAAGTACTTAATAAAAATTTGCTGAATTTAAAAACCAATTTAATAAGCCAAGGAACAGTTTTCTTAAAACTCACAAGGGGGCAGCAAGGAATACAATTATTTTCTATTGTCTACAAAATCATACATCTTTAGAATTAGAAGAAACATTAGATTAGTTGAATAAACTTTTCTTCTTAGAAGGCTCAAGCATTTTTTAAAGAATTTTACTTCACTCATTAGAACTGTTTGATAGCTGCCTCACTTCCAGGTTTTTAAAATGTCAGGTAAGCATATAGTCTATTGGCCATCTTCACAAACATGTATAATTGGCCATAGCTCTGGACTAAGTTGCCTTCACAGACTTTCTTAAGATTATATAAAATAATATGCAATGCCCTAAATGGAACTTTCTTAGCATAATATTCATTTGGCTTCTTAATTTCTTATATAATCACATAATTTTACCACTCTAATTACTTAGTACCATCTCCCCATTTTAAGAGATGAAGAAATGAAGTCCTGGGGAGATTAAAGGGTTTGCTTTTGTTCACACAGGAAAGTAGTGGTTGAACTAGAACCAGACTCCAAATCTTTTGACTCTGAATCTTACACTTTCTTTATTGTCTGAAGGTTTGTACCCAACAGATGCTTTGGTTGGAAACAGAAGCATAATTAAGGGTACATGCCAATTCCTTCCAGACAAATAAGTGTTTACATTTCAGCCTCAACAAAGGTTGGTTTTAGCATCTCTTAGTATTATAACTATAGTGAACAAGGGTTTGTACATGTTCTCCTTTTTCTTTATTGAATAAGGAAATGCAAAAAAAAAATAACACCTTTACAATCTCACAAATCTGAAATAATACAATTCCCATTACAGGGAAGGCGAAGAGTTTTCCTGGAACTTCTTATATCCCTGGCTGGGTCTGAAAACTGACAAAGACAGATTAACAGGAGACAAGCATACAAATTTTATTGACTTTTTACATGTACATGGGGTCCTTCACAAGAGAATAAAGACCCAAAGAAGTGACCAGGCAGAAAGCTTTTATACGTTTTAGATAAATAAATCTGTGAAGAATTGACAAACCAAAAAAATTTGGGCTGATGGGTAGTACATGGTGAAGAAGTAACTAGGCAGATAAAGGTTAGTTTAACAAGGTTTGTTTATACAGGCTTCTTGGACCCAAATATTATCTATGGGGATAAGAATGATTTCTTTCTTCCTGGTATAAGGGGCGTTTTATGACCTGTTTCAGAGAAGAAGGGCAAGAGGTGTGTGTGTGTCGGTGGTGGTGGTAGTGGGGTGTTAAGGTGTTCTTCCTGCTTCTGTTGTGTTTTAAATTCCTTCAGCTTAAGATATTTAACATGCATAGGTGCCATATTTTGGGCATAGCATGCCCTGAACCCCATCATCACTAACATAGATATTTAAAAGGAATTTTACTGGTTTGATTAACTCTAAAATAATCAGAACTTTGTTCTCCAGAAAAGGGTATATACTTTTCAAATGATTTAATATATATTTTTCTAAGTATGAAAGTTAATACATGCTCTTAGTAAAAATTCAAGCTTGAGATACATCTGCAACATGGACATTGACAATAATACACCATGTCTGTCACTCTCAGAGATGATCACTATCAATTATTTAGCATATCTCTCTCCAGATTTTTTTTAAAGATTTATTTTTTATTGTTTTTTGGTTTTTTTTGACAGAGAGAGAGAGATACAGAGACAGAGACAGAGAGAATGGGGAGGGCCCAGAACAATCTCCATAGTTGCACATCATCAGTTTTTCCACATAGTTTCATTCCACAGGTGGGCGGGGCTGCACAGGGCAGGAAATGGGCCAGGGTCTCATCCTGGTGAGAACTGAACTGGGGGCACTGCCCAGTTCAGCATGTGGCTCCACACAGCCGGGGTCAGGATTCGATCCTTGATCCCTGGGGCTGCAAAGTGAGCGCTTAACCCACTAAGCCATCCCGGCTTCCCCTAGATTTTTTTATGTACATACTAATAGACATTATTGCTTCTCCACCAAAAAATGGAATCATATTATTCACATATTTTTAATTGAGGTAAAATTCATATCACATGAAATTCACCCTTTTACCTATTTTAAATTGTTCAATTTAGTGGCTTTTAGTATATTTACAGTGTGTGCAACCATCACTCCCACTATCTAATTCAGGAACATTTTCAACATCTCATTAAGAAAACCTGTACCTTGTTGTTACCAAACCAAACCAGTCCAAATGCTCAGTAGTTGCCTGCCAATAAACAACTCCAAGATCATTTAATGAGAAGGAACTTTATTGCAAGCCAGCACATACCAGGAATCATCCTAGAGCAGTGTGTCCCTGAACATAGCACCTAATTCATCTTTATTAGGGGAAATCGTGCATAAACAATGAGGTAGACTTCCACATTGCATGTATAGGTGGGGACATTTCAGTGCACGTGCAGTCAGCAAACATGGCTCTACATATATCACATGTTCAAAAATGGCACAAAAATCTCCACCCTAGGAGATTTTGTTATGATAATGAGGGAATGATGAGGGTGTAATAAGTAAAGTTCATGAGGAGGTCACTGAAGGGTCCTTCAGGTTGCTGCAGGGGTCTTAGCTTGTTTCTGGTTTCAGCCAGTTCACCCCCCCACCCCCCATGCATGCATGTACACACACACACACACACACACACACACTTCCTGGGAAACGTCCTGGGCTTGTTTCTGAAAAACAGTTCTGGCAATCTACATCAGGGATTGGGTAGGTCTGGATAAACATCTGACTAAGTCTTGGTCTTTCTGTGAGATTTGCAGCAAATGACAAGATAGCTTTACACAAACACAAATTTTAGAGTGATCTAAGTGGGTTACAGGTTAATAGAGGAACAGTTATAAACTCTAAACAAAGATTAATCTAGCTAGGCTACCTGCTAGGTTACATATATAGGTTAGGTTATACTATTTATACTGTTTTGCAACTTGCTTTATTACTTAATATGTCCTACTATGTAAAGATAGGGCTTCTCCTTTTTATTTATTTATTTATTTATTTATTTATTTATTTATTTATTCTTTTAGGTCTTCTTCTTAATAGCAGTATTTCATTATAAGTACCATAGTTATTTAACCAACCTCAATCAATAGACAGTTAGGTTCTAGATTATAAAAATATAGGGGAAGCCAGGATGGCTCAGTGGGTTAAGCGCTCACTTTGCAGCCCTGGGGACCGAGGATCAAATCCCAGCCCCGGCCGTGCAGACCCATATGCTGAACTGGGGAGTGCCCCCAGTTCGGTTCTGACCGAGGTGAGACCCCAGCCCAGTTCCTGCCCTGTGCAGCCATGCACCCACCTGTGGAGTGAAACTATGTGGAAAAACGAATGATGTACAACTATGAAGACTGTTCTGGGCCCTCCCCGCTCTCTCTGTCTCTGTATCTCTCTCTCTCTGTCAAAAACAATAAAAATAAATCATTAAAAAATATATATATAAACAATGCTGTCCTGAACACTCTTGAACACTTGCATACTTCTGTGAGACAAATAATTAAAAATAGAAATGTTGAGTTAAAGGAGATGAACATTTAAAATGTAATCACAATTGCTATACATTGTATTTCCCTCCAAAAGACTTGTGTTAATTAGCAATTCCATTGAGAGTATTTTTCCCACTTATGTTTTCCTATGCTCTTGTCAACACTGAATATCATCAATTTTTACACCTTTGCCAATCTGATAGAAATAATCACATTGTTTTAATTTTTATTTGATTAAGGGAAGTTGAGCAGTGTTTAATGTTCATGAATTTTTTCTTCTTTTTTTTTCTGGTGACTTACCTGTTCTACTCTTTGTCCATGGTTCTAATTAGGTGTTTTTCTTTTCCTTGTTGATTTTTAGGTAGTTAATAAGAAATTTTTGTTTTGAAAGATCTTTCAGGTTCTCATTTTAAATAAACTTCTTTCTCTTCCCTAGAAACACATTTTTTTGATTCATCGGTTAAGAGCTTCTAGGCCACTTGGTTAATGACCCTTTACCCGCTGAAGAGGGCTTGGTCTGTGACCATCTTAAGACTGATAATACCCTTTCCCCGTTTCCTTTACAGCCCTCCTCCTCTTTTCCTCTCACATTAACTGCTTTGTGTTCTCCTTGCTTGATGTATTTGACCTTAGGTTTTCATGTAGTTCTCTCTTGCTAATATCCAGCTGCATTGTATCATAAGAAAATAATTTCTTTGGAGTTTTCGGTGCATTGTACAAAGAAACTTCATTGCATTAGTATTCCTTTCAAGATGTGTCAAATTGTTATCTCACCAAAGAGTACCCTTTGACTTAAACTTTATTCTTTGGAGTCCACCTGTTCTAAATGCTTTTTGGATTCCCAGGGTGAGGACTTCACCTCAGAGCTAATGACAGCCATTATTTCTTTGTCAAGGTGAGAATGCATCAGTAAATATGTGGTTAATTGGTCATAACGCAGTTTTCCTGAGCTCCCTATAATGGAAATGCTTTTCTATTTTTTTTTTTAATCAAATGGCCATTCTGTAGTGCTTTGCTCCCAAACAGCAGCAGTGACCTCAGGGGTTAGCTTGAGAAATGAATGAAGCCTTATGGATCCTTTGCAAATAAAGAGTTGGCATAAATGAGAGCTGTGTGCTATCCAATCTCAGGGGAGTTGAAACAAACCAAGGATGAAAATATGCTGCCACAGCTGCTTATTGCCTGTGAGTAATGTGAGGGTGAAGTGTTGACAACACACAGATCCCTAGAGAGAACCTTGGGGGATGAGACAGTCACAGTACTGCAATGCTGTTTTCATGGTTTTAGCATTGATTTTCAAATAACGCGTTCACTTAAAGCCCAACCTGACCACCATGTGTTGTGGGAAAGGTTGGTTATACAAGGCCCATGGCAGCTTTTTACCTGTACCCCCAAGCATCAGTGTGGGAACAAATGAGGGATTATCAGGCCTTTTCAGCTCCCAACTCATAAATAAGCTTTATTTGGAGATGAATCGAAAGAGACAAGCCAACAAGACTTTTCCCTTCTGTGCCTTTGACAATGAATAGAATAAAGCTTAGTTCTGTGTTGTTTTTATGAGTAAGCATAACATTATGCAATCACCTCACTGTAGTGGCCCTGTCCCACCATTCCAAAAGGAGAGCCCGTATACCCACCTAGGTGGTTCTTTTCTATGGTTGCTTATGCCACTGGTACCTTTAGAAACATTACTGCCCATACTTTAGGGCTTTCTAAATGTTACTAGGGTCCTTAATTAGTATAATTTGTTTTTAGGATCTTACATATCTTTATTGTATAACTAACCTTTCCTCAATTATATATATTACACATGTTGCTGATAAAAATATGGCAGATGTAGCAAAGTATAAAGAAGGGAAATTAAAAGTCAAATGCTTTCTTATTAAAACTAACATATCCCAAGCAATACAATTAAAAAATGGGCAGTGAACTAAACAGACACTTCTCTCATGAAGACATACAAACAGCCAACAGATATATAAAAAAATGTTCAACATCACTAGCAATTAGGGAGATGCAAATAAAAACCACAACGAGATACCATCTTATACCTGTTAGAATGGCTATAATCAACAAGACAAGGGATAACAAGTGCTGGAGAGGCTGTGGAGATAAAAGAACCCTCATACAGTGCTGGTGGGAATGTAAACTGGTACAACCACTATGGAAGGCAGTAAGTATGGAGATTCCTCAAAAAATTAGGAATGGAATTATCATATGACCCAGCAATCCCTCTCCTGGGTCTCTACCCAAAAAACCTGAAAACTTTAATCCACAAAGATACATCTACCCCAATGTCCACCGCAGCACTGTTCACAGTGGCCAAGTCATGGAATCAACCAAAGTGTCCTTCGATAGATGATTGAATAAAGAAATTGTGGTACATCTACACAATGGAATACTACTCAGCAATAAGAAAAGATGAAATACAGTCATTTGTGACAACATGGATGGAACTTGAAACCATCTTATTAAGTGAATTAAGTCAGATTGAAAGAATCAAGAAACATATGACTTCACTTATAGGTGGATTATAAAACTGAAAGTAACAAAGAAGCAAAAACTCATGGACACAATCAATAGTTTAGTGGTTACCTGAGGATAAAGGGGGAGGTGGGTGGGAGAGTGGGGAGGGGGCATCAAATGTAAAGAGAGCTCATTCTCGGTGGTGAGCACATAATGCAATGCATAGACAATGTAATGTAGAATTGGACATCTAGAAACAATGTAATTGTTATCAACCAATGTCATCCCAATAAATTTAACAACAACAACAAAAAAAACAGAAAAAGAAAGAAAGAAAAAAGAAAAAAGTAATCCTTGTTTGAAGTTGTGGTTGTTATTTGCAAGAGATCAAGTGTTTACATTCCAAACTTTCATTAGTTTAATTGAAAAAGATAATATTTCAGCTACAGAAGCAATCATAAACATTGAAAAAAAATTTTTTTAAAGATTTATTTTATTGTTTTTGACAGAGACAAAGATAGACAGAGAGAAGGGGGAGGGTCCAGAACAGTCTCCATAGTTGGCGTCATTATTTTTTGACATGATTTCACTCCACAGGTTAGCACAGGGCTGTGCAGCGTGGAAACTGGGCCGGGGAGCCTCCCACATAGGTCCCATCTAGAACTGAACTGGGGGCACACCCCAGTTCAGCATATGGGTCCGCACATGCTGGGACAGGGATTCAGTCCTCGGTCTGCGGGGCTGCAAAGCTAGCTCTTAACCTGCTGAGCCATCCCGGCTTCCCCTGAAAATCTTATAAACAATTTAAAGTCCAGAAAAAGTGAAGTGTTTGTAACTACTGATGTCAAAAAATAATAATAAAATAAAAAAAAATGTTAGTAGATTCAGGAGAAATTAATTTTGAGGTAGTTGAGAATTTCTATGAAACTAGCTTAGAATATATCAACAATGGGAAGTGCATTGTGGTTGCTGAGAAGTTCAAGTGGGTGCTACTAAGGAAGACATGTGGATGGAAAGAGATACAGAACAGCCTGAACTAGGAACTCATCACACACACAGAAACTTGTGTATTTCATCAGTGCACCCTCATAAAATCTACAGTTGTGAGGCAGTTGGATACATGGACTAAAGAAAACATTTCTCTATCTGCTATATGGGTAAAGATTTTTTCTGACATGAGTGAAAAAAGCCTAGACTTTCAAGACTTTTATAATATTATGGGGTTTATTCTTTATCTTCCAGAAAGTATAGCATCTGCCGAAAGAGTATTTTGTTAGGAACAGTATGTGGTTAAAGTAGAAATCTAGATAAACTGTTGAGACGAGGAGGGCAAGATGGTTGTAAAACAATTGTGTTATAGAGTGTGAGAAATTTTATGGTAAAGGTGTTGTAAGGCCAAAATTTGCTGCATAAGATTACTTCATTCCAGAAATATTCATAGTACGATCATGGTGAAATTCAGCCCCCCCTCTACATCTACGTAAATTTTGGTATGAGTTCTGTTACTGAAGAATAATTGTTAGCTCAATATGTTCATGTAATAAAACTTTTGTTGTCATCTTTTTCATGAATGTGGAATGTTACATAACCCTACCCTGGTTTTGTCATCCCAATATTCTGTTTTTATCTCCAGGATATATGATCAGCCTGCCATAAGAATACTAGACCACAGTTTGACACTACACTTGGAGGCTTTTAGAACTGGGCAATTACCAAAAAACAAAACAAAACAACAACAAACCCAAACACCAAAACCCCACAAAACCCAAAACCACATACACATGAATGTTGAAATGCATGGCAGTAAATAGACTGTGACAAGGACATTGGTTTATAGTAAAGGAGTTGAAACAAGAAGGCAGAGTGTTGTCTTGTTTAACCTCAGCTGGGAAAATGTTTGTCCAGAGATTTGAATTTTTTGCCTCTTTATGAAAGTCCACAAATGATCACACAAGCACTGTGATTACTGGTTTTGGGGTTACCAATAATTTAGAGAAAAGGTGAATTCACAAATACAGAATCTATGAATAATGAAGATTGGTTATAGTCTATGGTAACATGTTTTTTGGTTTTTTTTACTTAACAATATCTGAATTTTAATCAGCGTATAGCAGTCCAAGATATGAATGATTCCTGGTCTACTTTGCCAGTCTTGGACATTTTGATTGTTTTCAATTTTTTGCTTTTTTACTGTCATCTTTGAATGTAGCTCTTTATTCATATCTGTTATTTACCTAAGTATATTCTCTTTTTTTAAGGATTTATTTTTTATTGTTTTTTGACAGAGAGACACAGAGACACAGAGAGACAGAGAGACAGAGAGAAGGGGGAGGGTCCAGAGCAGTCTCCATAGTTGACAGCATTAGTTTTCCATATAGTTTTACTCCACAGGTGGGCGTGGGGCTGTGCAGGGCAGGAACTGGGCCTGGAACCTCCCACATAGGCCCCGGTGAGAACTAAACTGGGGGCACACCCCAGTTCAGTATATGGGTTCTCATGGGCCGGGGCCGGGATTCGGTCCTCGGGCTCCGGGGCTGCAAAGCAAGCACTTATCCCGCTGAGCCATCCCAGCTTCCCCCTAAGTATATTCTTATAAGAGGAATTATGAGTCTAGTCTTTAAAGACAGTGTTGGGGATACTGGGATAGCTCAACAGGTTGAGTGCTTGCCTTGCAACCCCAAGGTCTGGGGATCAAATCCTGGCCCCAACCTGTGCAAACCATATGCTGAACTGTGGCACAAAATTGCTAACCACTGGGATGGTGGCATAGGTTCCCACCTCCCACACGGGAGGCCCCCAGTTCAGTTCCTGCCCTGCAAGTTCCCATATCCACCTGTGGGGAATGAAACCATGTAACAACTAATGATGTACAACTATGGAGACTGCTCTGGGCCCTCCCCCTTCTCTCTGTCTCTATCATTCTCTCAAACAATAAAATATATCTTAAAAAATTGTTTTAAAGACAGTCCTATATAGTTATGTTTTGCAGATAATCTAATATAAAACTTTTATGTGTATATGAAGTAACGGGTTAATTCAAGAAGTATAGGTGTCTATTTCCTGTATATTTCAAAGGTCTTTAGGATTGGCCTTTGACAAGCTCCTGGGGCAGAACTTCTAAGGCCTTGGAAAAATCCCTCCTGAGAAGAATGTCTGCATAGGCCATGCCAGGTAGTTTATGTAAACAATTATGTGCTTTATGGTGAACACCTGTTTTGGTTCACTTGGGGCCCTGGGCCATACTGTTTCAGACTTCTGGGGGGGGGGGGGGGCTGGAGACTGACCAGGTGAAGTTAGTCACATAGGTGCTTCATTTGCACTTGGTTCCCAACAAAATCCTTGGATATCAAGGCTCAGGTGAGTGTCCCTGGTTGGCCTTACCCCACATGTATTAGAACATGTGTTGTCTCACATTGTTGCCAGGAGAATTAAGCACTATCTATGTGGCTTTGCCGAGAGAGGAGGACTGGAAGTTTACACTTGGTTTCTACTGAACTCTGCTCTAGGAAACTTTTTTCTTTGCAGTAGTAAACCATAACCACAAGTATAATAGTGTTTCTGAGTTCTGTGAGTCTTCCTATTGAGTCATTGAAACTGAGGGTGGTCTTGGGGACCTCCCCCGACATCATCCATTATATGTTTATGCATCCATGTATGATTCTGTCCACCAAATCATGTATACTGTACTTCTGGGAGATGTAAGAGATTTCCAAGGGTAATTGGCTTTACTGTACTTGTACTTGATTTTTGCCTTACACACATTGTATTTTTAGAAATCGTTCTCAGGGGCAGTTCCACTATTGAACATCTTTTCAAATGGTTATTGGCCATTAAATTTCTTTCTCTCTGAATTGTCTATTCAGATTCTTTTTCTTGACTGAGCTATTCTTGAGTTTAGAAAACAGTAAGCGTATTCGCATCTACACAAAGAAAATCAAATTTTATTTCTCTGTTGGTGCATGGAGCTTGGTGTTTTTCATGTAGTTAGTAATTTGCTTTATCTAAATAATCATAAAATTGCTCACTGCTCAGAAATACCAGCTTTCTTCAATATCTAATTTTCTATGTTCTGCCTCTATTTTTTTTTATTGTTTTTGACAGAGAGAGAGATAGAGAGACAGAGAGAGAGAGAGAGAGAGAGAGAGAGAAGGGGGAGTGCCCAGAGTAGTCTCCATAGTTGCACATCATCGGTTTTTCCACATAGTTTCATCCCACAGGTGGGCGAGGGGCTGCACAGGGCAGGAACTGGGCCGGGATCTTCACCCCAGTGAGAACTGAGCTGGGGGCACTCCCCAGTTCAGCATATGGGTCCGCACGGGCCGGGGCTGGGATTCGATCCTCAGTCCCCAGGGCTGCAAAGTGAGCGCTTACCCCACTGAGCCATCCTGGCTTCCCCTGCCTCTATTTTTAAAGATTTATTTTTGTTTTTGACAGAGAGAGAGAGAGAGAGAGAGAGAGCGCGAGAGAGCGAAAGAGAGAGAGAGAGAGAGAGAGAGAGAGAAATACAGAGACAGAGACAGAGAAGGGGGAGGGCCCAGACAGTCTCCATAGTTGCACATCAATGGTTTTTCCACATAGTTTCATTCCACAGGTGGGCGAGGCTGCATAGGGCAGGAACTGGGCCAGGGTCTCGCCCTGGTGAGAACTGAACTGGGGGCACTCCCCAGTTCAGCATATGGGTCCACAGGGGCCGGGGTCAGGATTTCGATCCTCAGTCCCCAGGGCTGCAAAGTGAATGCTTAACCCACTGAGCCATCCTGGCTTTCCCATTGCCTCTATTTTTAAGTCATGTCAGTCCCACCAGCAATCTCTCTGAGGTCTTCTTTTTATTTGGACAAAACTTACTGAATTTGTTGATTTTTCTTTTCTAATGTCTCTAATATATTCATCTTCCTTTACATTATCATCTTGCAAGTTTAGACTTTAGACTCTCGTATTCGATTATTATAAGTTTCCCATATATTCAGCAATTCTTACCTTCAAATCCATCCTGCAGATGTCAGACTAACTTTTATTTTTAAAGATTTATATTTTACTGTTTTTGACAGAAAGAGAGAGAGATACAGAGACAGAGACAGAGAGAAGGGGGAGGGCCCAGAACAGTCTCCATAATTGCACATCATTGGTTTTTCCACATAGTTTCATTCCACAGGAGGGCACAGGGTTGCACAGGGCAGGAACTGGGCCGGGGTCTCACCCCAGTGAGAACTGAACTGGGGGCACTCCCCAGTTCAGCATATGGGTCCGCACGGGCCAGGGTCAGGATTCAATCCTTGGTCCCTGGGGCTGCAAAGTGAGCACTTAACCCACTGAGCCATCCCAGCTTCCTCAGACTAACTTTTTGAAAGCACAGATTTCATTGTACCACTCTCATGCTCAAAATCTTTCAAGACTTGCTTTAGGTTCTCTTATTAGATATGGGAACTTCTGGGTGTGCTGAGCCTTACCTACTAGGTTACTTATGGAATAAACTTCCAAGAGAAAGGTCCTGAAATAGTATAGAAGTTTAGTAAAGGTAAGCTGTGATCTTGAAGTGGTAAGAGATGTAAAAGCTGTGAAGGGCATTAAAGCACCTTATGCTAAAGCAATTATGCTATTTACTAGCAGAAGCAAACTCAAAGCAGGCTGAGAAGAGTGTGATCCCTGATAACAGAATTGTATACAATAGATGCCAGGTCCTAACTGTAATATGATTTTATGTCTGGCTTTTTGGTCCTGGGTTCTCATTCCTGTGCTCTGTTTTTAGTCTTCGCTATGAATTGGGTGGACTATGTGCAGGTTTCTCTAGGTTCTTTAAGGGGAAGTCTGCCAAAGGATTCAGAATAGGTATAAGGTAGGCTACAGGTCTCCACACATTAGCCTTAGGATCTACTCACTCCTGTCTGTTATATTTCACCTGGGCACACAAGTGCCTGCAATGGGTGGAATGTGTAGGGTTACTGGAAGAACTAGTGAACCAAGTACACCCCCATAAGCCTGGTCCAGACTGGAGTTTGGACTTTAATGGCTAGGATATAAAAAACAAAGTTGCTGCTGTAGAAGGCCTTAATGGCCCACAGAACCATGTATCAGGTAAATTGGCTGGAGACGGCTACTGGATGAATGTCAACAGAACCAGACTCCTGTGAAATCTCCAGCTGATGCAGGTGCTGGGACCCCTAGTACTCTGTTCTATAATCCACTTCTGGGTGAGGCCCCCTTTAGCCTGACTGCTTCCTTCAGGAAAATTTGAGTCTGCATTAGACATGGGTACCAGAAGAAGAGCCAACTGTGTCTGTTTTGACACAACTTCTAGGAAACTCACAACCAGTGGAGAGGTCTCCAATGTTATGGATGCCAGGCGTCTCCCAGGTAATGACAGGCAGCCATCAATGTAGATGCTTTCACCCAAATGAGCTGGACTTAGGGGTTAGACAAAGAGATGTGTTCACAGAAGAAGTAAGTTTTGGCCATAAGCACATTTGTCTAGAGCAGACTACCAGGTCTCTTCCCTGGAAGAGACTGTAATTGTTGATCTAGTTCTGGGTCCAGGAATCTGAGCTTTCCTTGCCTTCAGGGAAGCTTGGAAAGCCCAGGCCTTGGGTTCATTTGTGAAAAAAAATAGCCCTAATTGAGTTTGGAAGTGTTGGTCTCTTCCAGGAACAGGCCTTGTGGAGATGAAGGAGGTCGGTAGCGTTGTAGCATTGGTGACGTCTCTTTGGTTTACTGAAAAGCTTGGATGTCTCCATCCAAGAACTGCATGAATAGCCCTCCTTGGATTGAATCATCAGCAGAGTGACCACACTGATAAAATGTGACCCAAGGAGCATCCTTGATAATTTGGAAAGAGAGAAGCCATTTAGGACTGTGGAGATTTTGTTGAGATCAATCATTTGAACTTGGGTTAGGAGTCATTGAGCCCTAGGGCCTTGCTCTCAATAGGCTCTGATAGTTATTTCTTCGAGTGTGTTTCAGGAAGGAGCAACTTGCGTTGTGTCAACTAAGGGTTTGTATAAGGTCAGACCTAGAGAACACATGTATCATCCCCAGGGGGACAGTACAAGGCATGTGTTTGTATATAAAAAGAAAACTTCACAAATGGTTTTGATATTCTGGTTAAGAATTATTCCTTTAGAGGTGTCTGTGGCCTCAGTTATTACAACCTGACTACAGACTCAGCCTTTCCTGGATGCCTCATGCTAATTCTCTTGCTTTATCACACTGACTTCTCTATACATATTTTAGCAGTCTGGCATCTGGACTCAATTCATTCCCTGACTCATGTTCTTCATCCACTAGGACTTATATGGGCCTTTTGATATTCCATTATTTTGGCTTGACCTGGCAATCCTGCTAAGATTTACTCTCAGAAGCACACTTGTATGGAGCATATGAGCATCCCAGGCTTCCCCTATTCTGTTCCAGTCTCAGGAAGCCAGGTCCTGGCATTCAAGGCCTTCCTCAGGTCCTAATTTACATTTCTAGTTTCTCCCCCCACCCCCCAGTTTCTCATGAGAACTCCTGATATCAGTCAGAATGGCTGAGTTATTGCACCCAGATGACGCCTACCCTATTGTGCTATTCGAGTATTAAAGCTATTGTACCCACATAGCTTTGCTCAGTGTGTTTCGTAGACTTGGGATGCCCCCTCCCTGTTTCTTAATCTATCTAAACTCCTTTGGTTTTTAGAATAACTTTTTCCTGATTATAAAGTTAATACATGTTTACTATAGATAATTTGAAAAATATCATAAATCATAAAGGAAAAAATAATTCACAGGGAAAGCCGGGACGGCTCAGCGGGTTGAGCGCTCGCTTTGAGGCCACGAGGACCGAGGATCGAATCCCGGCTCCGGCCCAGGCAGGACCCACGTGCTGAACTGGGGAGTTCCCACAGTTCGGTTCTCTAGCTGTCTCTGTCTCTGTCTCTCTCTCTATCTGTCAAGAGTAAAATAGAAATAAATATGCACTGAAGAT
>PVKE010011430.1:0-40289 GCA_004027555.1 Craseonycteris thonglongyai | reverse complement strand
GCTGAGCCCTGTGCCAGGAGCATCTATTGTGCACCTAGTGCACGCTGAGCCCTGTGCCAGGAGCATCTATTGTGCACCTAGTGCACGCTGAGCCCTGTGCCAGGACACTTTCAGTGTCGTTTAGATGTTAACAGTGTATCTTTGGATTCCCACATTGTTGCTGCAGCTGAAACTTCTTGGTATCAAGAGGGCGGGTCACTCAAACAGTCTTTGTTTACTTTCCTCATCATCCGGCTTTGCCCCGTTTTAGGCTGTCTGTGTATCACCCAAGAAATACTTTGTAGATGCCTCAGCTTCCTGCTCAGAGCCGGAGTTCTAGGTGGTTCACACCCTGTGTGTGGTGACGGGTGTGCTTGTCTGTCCCCAGAACAATCGTTGCTTCTGGGTTTGCTCAGCGTGAAAGACACGTCCCGACAGCCGTGATGTACGTACGATGTCATACGGCTGGTTTTCCAGTTTTTGTGTCCATATGAATTTTTCTCCCGAAGCTGAAAAGTGGGTCACTCTTTGAACTCCAGGGAGAAGCTCCGCTGGACGTGTGCAGTTGGGAGTGCCCGGGGCAGGGACAGCAGAGTGATGTCACTGCGGAAGGAACCTTCCGGAACGTCGCTTGCTGCCCGGTCTGAGTTATTTGTGTTGGTAGAACAGCGCTCGTCTTCGATGGCGATGTCTCAGAAGACCCTTTACAGACACTGTGTTGCAATAACAGTGGCAAGTAGGTCTCCTGACAGTGCAAACAGTTACTCTGCGGCCGGCTTCCTAGAGCGGGTGCCGGGTTCTAATCCACAAGCATGAATCTCTGGCCCCGAGTCATTCAGCTCCGTAAATCTACAGTTCTCTTCTAAACTGCGATTAGAATTCATATAAACATGAGATGCCACTTTTTATAAAAATGAAAAGATTCAGAATAAGAGTGGAATCTGCAGAATCCAGACGAAAACCACAAAAAAACCTTAGAGAGTTTCTTGCTTTCCATTGAGAAAAACAATAGGCGTTTAATTTAACCTTAACGTGTAGCATCCGCACCTGGCAGCTGAGGGTCGTCCCGGTTTGAGGCCTGCAGGTGGGTCACACTTGGTGGGCACCCCCCACCCCCGTCTGGAGTTGGGGGGCAGTGCCAGGCTGCCGGGGACTCAAGTGGGGGCCTGGAGTCTTCCCAGAGAAAGGTGTGCTGCCCCCACCCCGACCTGGGGGCGCCGGGGGTGGGGTGGGGGTGGTGGTCCCGGAGCACAAAAATGAGTTTTGAATAAAAGTATAAATTGGACTGTTCTGCACGACACTTACCCAAGTATCGGGCAGGGTTTTTATTTGTGAAAGACGCCGGCACTGAGATCGCTGGTCCATTTCAATCTTTATTGAAACAAATAAACCCAAATCAAAACACTTAGGCGGGGAGCTGCAGCCGCCCGAGAAGAGAGTCGCCCTGTATTGAATTTATTGATTTATTTATTTACTCCAACTGGAAAATCGAGTGCGGCGTTAATGTATTTTGTAAGAATCACTGCTCGATGAAATGGCTAATTTATTTCCGCATATACATAAATGGCGAGCCGTTGCCCTGAGACGAGCTAATGAGAACGACGCCCCGTGATCGTCTGCCGGGGAGGGGGGCCCGGCGGCCGGAGCGCAGGGCGTGCGGGCCGTGAACTCTTGAACTGCCGCGTGTCCCGTGTGACTTATTGATTTCGCTGTCTCTCCATTTGGCTCAACTTTAGTTTTTGCCCAGCCGTGCAGACGACTCGCACGGGAGATTTAATTTTATGGGCACTTGGGGTGGAGACGCCTTTAAGAGGAACGCTGAACACGATTCAGTGACACACGCGGGTTTCTGGACAGCCAGGCCCCACGAGGGCCCAGGTGCACGGGCTCCGGTTTGCTGGTTCAGGCTCAGGTTCTGGGCTTCAGTTCTGGTCTCTGTGCTCCGTGCTTGGTTTTGGGCTCTGGTTCTGGGCTTTGTGCTTCATGCTTGGTTCTGGGCTCTGCTCCGTGATTGGTTCTGGGCTCTAGTTCTGGGCTCTGTGCTCCGTGCTTGGTTCTGGGCTTCGGTTCTGGGCTCTGTGCTCCGTGCTTGGTTCTGGGCTTCGGTTCTGTGCTCTGTGCTCCGTGCTTGGTTCTGGGCTCCAGTTCTGGGCTTTGGGCTCCGTGCTTGGTTCTGGGCTCCACGCTCTGGTTCAGGGCTCTGGTTCTGTGCTCCGGTTCCGGGCTCCAGTGCATCCTCAGGGCCTCCTGTGTCCTCAGTGCTGAGCACCTGCCGCCTTCCTCGCTGTCACCTTGTGCTGTCACCGCTTCTCTTGCTCACACCACATGCTCTGCAGGGGACGGACCCCTATCCCGGCCCCTGGCCGATGTCCCGGGAGCAGCCCTGCTTCACATGCGATGGAGACGCAGGCCCCCCCGCGCCCCACCCCCGCCACCTCGTTCTCACCCGTCCTCAGCCGGCCGTGACCCCGGGTGGGAGGTGACCCTGAGGCTCTGGACATACAAGTGCCAGCAGCCACTCTTCATTCTGGTCCTCGGTCCTGCGGAACTTCTCTGAGTCTCACGTCCTGGGCCTTTCCTGATACTGCTCGTTGCTCTTGGAGGAGCTCGTTTCTGAAGGTCGACGTGACGCCGGCGTCCTCGGCTTTCCTGTCCGGAGGGGTCGGGAAGCGCGTTGCTGGAACCGTCCTGGAAAATGCAGTCAAATGTCTTCAGGCTCATGAATGGTTCCGACTCCGCTGGGCGACACAGCACGTGTACGTGGGGCTTCTCTGAAGGGACTGGTCTCTTTCTTTAAACACCTGATTCGTTTAGAAGGTGCTTTTCAGTGACCAAGTAAGTTTAACCTTCAGGGGGCGGCCAGCATCCCTGAAAAGGCTGGGACCCCACCTCCCCTTTCGTGACCAAACGGGCCGAATCTTTATTTGGATGTTAAAAGCCTTCTCTTCCATTGCAAACATTCCCAGCACGTTTACAGTCAGATACGTGGGATCAGCTAACACTTAAAAAGAAAACGGAAAGGAGGGAGTCGAACGAGGACCAGAAACGAGCAGGAAAGACCCCAACACCCTGCGCTGAGCAGAGAATCTATGTTATTGTTGACTTTACCACACGCATCCTAATATGGTCACCGCCCTGTGCCGGCCGAGCCCCGGCCGGGGAGGCCCCTCCGGGGAGGCGGCTCCAGCGGCTCCCAGACACCAGCCACCGCCGTGCGACCCCGCAGACGGCTCCCCGGATGACATGGGCGTCCCGTAGGCCCCGGGGCCCCCGGCTTCTGCCGGAGCTCCTGCCCCGCCGCCCGGGCGGAGCCGCGTCCGGTGGGGACACGCTGCTGCCTCCCCGTCGTGGGCCCCGGACACGGCTCTACACACATGTCTCGTGAGGTGCGCAGCCCGGAGCCCGGGACCCGGGGCGTCACGTCAGGTGAGGAGGCGGCTGCAGCCCAGGACCTGCCTCACCCGCGGGGGACGGGCACCCTGCGGGGGCTGTGGCGGCCCCCGCCCCAGCGGAGCCGTGCGGTGCTTTTGCGTTGTGCCCAGATGGGGGCCGTGTGCTCACCAGGGTGGACACGGGTGAGGACCCCCGGTGGGGGGACAGTCCCAGGAGAAGAGCAGGCTTTTCCTGCTGTCTCCTCCTCCGCGTTCCCTTCTCCTCCCGGCCTCCCCGGCCCTGGGCTCCCCGGTCACGACCTGCACGTCCAGCGCGAAGGCGGGCGTCTCAGCTCGGCTCCTGGGGGGCCAGTCATTGAGCCGGGGGGGGCGGGGGACGGGACAGGGCAGCTCTCACGGAGCTCAGGTACGTCCAGGCCACGTGAGGAGGCGGCAGCGTCTGAGGTCGACGTGGACGCGGCTCCTGACCTCCGGCACCTGTTGTGGCCTGAGCAGCTGGGGCGCCCGGTGGCTTCCAGGTTGCGCCCCACAGTCCGTTTATCACAATTCAGCACAGGAGCCAGGTTTCCCCTCTGGACTGTGGACGTGAAGGTGCGGTGGTGCCTGCCTGGCACACACCTGGCTGCTTCCTCTGGTCACGTCCCGTTTGTTCCCTGGACACCGTGCCTGACTTCTCCGCGCCCTCGTGTTGCGGGAGGACGTCTGGGCCGCGTGCCGTGAGCTGCGCTCTGCTGGGGGCAGCGCAGCGGCCGCGGCTCCACCCGGGAGGGAGCAGGTTGGGCCGCCGCGGGGCCATCGCAGGCTGTGAATCCGGACGAGGACGGGGGGGCCACGCGGTGTCTGCCCCCCCGGTTTCCGGTGCAAGAAAACCGGGGTCTGCGACTGGAGGGGGGCTGGTCCCCTGGCTTGTGAGAGGCTGGGCTGTGCGCTCGCGTCGGCATTGAACGGAGCCGTGACCTCCCGGGTCAGGCGTGCGGCTGCCCAGCAGGACGGGCCGTGTCCCTGTCCCCGGCCCGGGCTCCGGCCCCCGTGCTTGGCTTTTCCCGAGCTTCCTGGCGTCGTCGGTGCAGAACTCGGGTGGGCCGGGCTCGCACACGCCCGCAAGGCCCGTGTCTGCGAAGCTGTTGGTTCTGCCATGGACGGTCCACGCCGGCCCGGAAGGTCCCGGGGCCGCTCACGAGCGCACCTGCCCGCAGGCCAGGCTCCGGGGCCGCGAATGGGAGCCGTTCCGACTTCCCGGGATTGATGTGGGAGCTCGTTAGGAAGCCGCCCTGCACATAATGAGGCTCGTCATTAGCGGATGGAGGGGACCCGGCCCTCGCTGCCGTGAAAGGCACGCAATTTGCATGCCGCTCGGAGCCTCGGCTTTAATGGATTCCTCGATGAATAAAATGAAAAGCTACTCTCTTCAAATTTGTGAACACTGTTTAGAGAATGCGACTTTAATAAGACATTCAATTTGCTTGTATGTTTGAAAGTGCCTTTTTTTTTCCCCCCCTTTTGGGGCAAAAACGCACTTTGGTGTGGCCTTGCTGTGTCATGGTGGACGGGCCCCCTTGCGGATACGGCCGGGACCCCCCGGGCGCATCGCTCAGAAATGGGGGCCCTGCCGGCCACGGTGGGGTCTCACCCACCAGCCTGGAGGCTCTCGATGTCGGTGTCGACGCAGTGGCGGCGTTCGGTGATTCTAGCAGGAAGGTTTGGAAACAGGCTTCTGACGGACGCGTGGTTTCCCGTCTCGGACATGCGTGCGCGGGGGCTCCGGCCGGTGGGGGCACAAGGCTCATGCTGCCCCTGGTTTATTCCGGTGACGGACGAGCAGACACGTCCCGGCGCGGCGGCGGGGCCGCGGGCATGCGGGCGGGAGAGACAGAGCTGGAGCTCAGGGGTCACCGGGCTGCGCACTCGGGGCGAGCCAGCCCCCCGGTCGTCTCCCCAGCCCCCTGGCTCGGCCCCTCAGCCCGGTTTGGGGTGTGGACATGGGTGGGGGTGGGGAGCGCGTTGTGGAGCCGGCCGCCCCTGCTTTTCCGCGGCCGCCGGTGGGACGGGGTCTCGAGAGGAGCGGAGCCGTGTTTTGATCGGAGGCTTTATTACCTGAAAACGATCCGCACGTACGAACGTGAAGAGAAGAGTCCGTGTCATTCTTTTTGAGGCAATTTCCTCTGCTAGCGACGTGTCTGCTCAAGAAAGAAAAAAAACAGCCTTCCTCTCTCCTAAAACATATATTTGTTTAGAGAGTTTTCACTGAAGTGTACATGACAATTACAGCTGTTCATTAACAAAATTGGGTATTTGTTTTAAACTTTAACCAATCACTTTGATATGCTAATTACGGTGTAATTTAATTTGAGCCCTGTAATGATGATGCCGTTATTATGGACATAAATGATGCAGTTAAGCTGAGAGTAATCTCATTTGCATACTGTACATGACAGTAAATTAAGCCCTTTCTTCGGCGGCTTCAGCTTTAATTTTCCACTTCTTTTCACACGGCTCCTTCGCGGCCCCGTCTTCCGAGCCACTTTGTGAGGGTCCCGGTGACGGTGTGATGTGAGGAGCGTCTGCAGTGACAGGACAGACGATGCGACGTGTAAGGCGTCTGGTCCTGCTGCGGGGAGGGGCGGGGGGTCCGATCCTTGGGACGCGGGGGCCCCTGTGAACCTGGTCGGAGATGCCAGATGCCCGTCACTCACCCCCAAGTCAGACGTGGGGCCTATGTCTCGTGAGTGACGCCTCCCCGCCGCCGCGGACGGGCACAGACCGCCCTGCGCTTGGCAGCGGCAGACCCGACGGGCGTCCCCCCGGGGCCGGCGGGTGTGAAGGTTTGAATTGGCCCCCGAATCTCATTTGTTCCCATCTGGACGCAGGCAGACGGGATGATAGTTTTAAACAGCTCTGTGAGCGAAAGACGTTTCCACGGGGGCTTCTGTTTGTCCCTCGGCCCAGATAGACGGTCAGGACAAAAGCAGACCAGACGTAGGTTCCTCCAGTTGTGGGAGAACCCAGCCCGGCACAGGCGGCCCTGGGCACGTGTGCCCCCGGCTGCGGCCCCTGAGACCCCCAACCTGGCCTGCGACGGCCGAGGCCAGCGAAGTGCCGGGCAGTGTGAAGAGAAGGCGGCGAAGCGGCCTCGGCAGGAGCGGGGGGCCGGGGGGGTGGGCATGACGGCACCGAGTGAGCTCCGCTTCTACACGGGCCAGAGGCCTCCACATCGTCCGCCTGGCTCGCGCTCCCGAGCCCTGGAAAGAGCTGTTGGCCGTGTGCACCTCACTTCTCGGAAGTCCCGGCTGCGCCCTTCCTGTCAAAGCGTCTCCCCTTTCGGTGCCTCCGAGCCCACGTTCTGCCAGCTGGTCCACATCCCTGCCCCACGCGGTTCTCGGCCACGAGGCCGCTCCTCTGTGTCCCGGGTAGGAGTTCCGGGGGGGCCCCGGCAGAGCGTGAGAGGGGGGTGCTCAGCCAGATCCCCGAGCGAAGCCGCCGGGACGGGGCCCCGAACGGGGAACTGTCATGGCGGCGACACCTCCCCCTCCTGCGGTTGGTTTTGCGTGAAGCACCTGCTGCCACACTAGACGGGCGTCGGGCTGTTTGTTTTAAAGCCCCTGTGAGATGAATGGAAAACGCGAACCTCGAAGGGCCCTTCCCTCCCGGACAACTTGAGAGCACAGGACGCGAAGACGCCTGAGTTTCCAGAAACGCCGGACTGTCTTGGTGGCTTTCGGTATCTGAGGGGGGCGCGGGGACGCAGAAAGGTAGCCACGTGGAAGCCTCTGCGCTTTATCATCACGTCACGTGGAGCGGACGCATCCAGTCAGATGGAGCTTCTCAGAAATGCTGCCCCGGGGGGCCACCCACTTCCAGGAGGGTGAGTGTGCAAACTCGGGCCGAGCGTGCAAACATGGGCTGAGCGTGCAAACTCGGGCCGGGTGTGCAAACACGGGCTGAGTGTGCAAACTCAGGCCGAGTGTGCAAACCTGGGCCACGTAGGCCCGAGACTCCGTGGAGGCCGGCCTCGCTGTCTGGTTCCCGGAGCCGCACCTGCACGCAGCAGGTGGACCTGAAACGGCTCCTGTGGGCTCAGGAGCGTCGAGGGAGAGACGGAGAAGAAAACGCTGCGTCACGTGTGCCGGGCGCTTCCGGCTCCCACGTGGCTGCGTCCTCGGCTGTCACTCCTGGTCGCCCCCTCGTGAGCCGCCTCGCACGTCCCACGAGCGCCGCCCCTGGGCCTGTGATAGTGACAAGTGGTGGTCGTGCAGCCGCTCAGCCAGGCCCCGTGTAGCCTCCGGGAGAGACGCTGACCCTCCCAGTGACCCGCCCGGGGGGCGGGGTGGGCGCTGTGCCCCCCGGGATGAGACGTGACAGGGGTGCCCGGCCGCCTCCGCTCCCGCAGCCGAGGCCCTTCCGGAACCTCCGGGTCTCCACCGCGGCCACTGCCCTCGGGCCTGGTTGTCACGTTGGACACGTGTGCGCACATCCGCTCTGGGACCGCGTGTGCACGGGCACAGGCCACGCCGCCGTCCATCCCGTGTGTGCGTTTCCGGAGCGGCGTGAGGACGAGTCTGCAGTGTCCCCTTCCTGTTGTTCTCGGCTCTGCGTTGGTGGTGTGGGTGCCGGTTCCCTCGCGGGGCATTTGCAATAAATGAATTTTCTGGAGAGTTTAGACGTTCTCCCCGTGTTTCTTGTGCTGTAAGTGGGTGGATTCGTTCTTTCTTAAGTATTTATGGCATCAGAAGTCTCGTTGTTTGATTTGTTATCATGTGGAAAGTGGATCCGTGCATTTCACTTCCTTTGACTGGAAAAAACAGGACCTGTGTTTGCAGGTCCTGAGGTGCCTGAACCTCCCTGCAGTAACACTCGGTGGTGGTTTTTTTAATTGTAAAACCTGCATCTTTATTTCTCCGTGTCAGGATGAGTAAAAGGGATTCGTGGTTCATTTAAGTAAAGAGGCTATTTTAAGCCAAATTGTTGCCATTGAGAAAGTGGGACTTTTGCTGTTCAGCTGAGAAAACATGATTTTTCACCAGAAATGATTTGTTACTGAAAAAAAAGAAGTAGATTTGCAAGCTTGCGTTTTTTTCCTCCCTCCGGCGATCACAGAGGACAGTAGAGAACAAGCGTGTGGACCGTCGGGAACTGTTGTAGCAGAACCGCCCCCACCGTCCACGCAGGTGAACTGCACACGGAGCTGATGCGGGGGTGGGGGGCGCGTTTAAGTGACTGATCACTTTGTAAGGAAAGCGGCACCGGCCACCGCACCCCTCCTGCCGCGGACGAGATGCCGCCTCCGGAGGAAGCATCTCACAGAAAACACGTCCGTGCGCCGTTGGTACCAGACAGTGATTTTAGACTAAGGTGACCAGACGTCCCGCTTTTGGCGGGACAGTCCCGATTTTTAACAATGTGTCCCGCGTCCCGCGGCGTTTTAAAAAAGTCCCGATGTTTGGAAAGAATGCACGACAAGCTAGGGAACGGCGGGGGATAGACCCAATTTTTAATCAAGAACCCCCTCCCCCCGGTCAGTGGTGTCCCGCTTTACCAATGCTAAAATCTGGTCACCTTAGTTTAGAGCAGAACCGGGGCCGCGCTGGCCCGAGTGGGCTTCACGCACCACCAGGCCCCCGCCCTGCTCTGCCCGGGCTGGACAGGGTCTGCGTTGGCCTTTGGCGCGGACGGGATCAGTAGCTTGGTACCAAATTGTTGGGTCCGTGTGGCCCCTCACACCGTGAGGTGCGGCCTTTTCCTTGGCACAGGGAGGCTGTGTGTTCTGTGCTGTTTGGACCCCGGGCTCCTGCCGGGCCGGGACCAGCCTCCTGGGCCCGAGTGAGCGGAACCACCGCGGCTTCCAGGCCTCTGGGTTTGCGCCCGAGTCGCTGGTTTGAGGAGCCGCAGGGCCGACGTGTTTAAGAAGCTGCTTGGCTCCCTGGGCACCTGTGAGCACCTGCTGCCCGGGGGCCGTGGCCACGATGAGGGGGCGTTTGCTGCTGGGCCCGCCCCCTGGGCCCCCGGCGGGGTCTGCGCAGCCCCTCACCCCCTCCTGCAGCCGCTCGTGGGGGCGCCTTGTGGACCCCCAGCGGCCCCCGGAGCCGGAATCGTGAGTGTGACGTGGTCGTCAGGGCCCTTGAGGCTGTGACCGCAGGGAGGACGTTCCGGAGGCTCCGGAACGTTCCAGGAGGGGGCGGGACAGGCCGCCCTGTGGGCCCAGCGTGCGTCCTGCTGCCGTCCGGTGGGCCCAGGGCAGCCCCAGGCGCCTGGGGAAGCGCCTGCCGAAGCGGATTCGGCTTCTAGCTTTTCCACTATTTTATTTTATTTCTTGGAAAACATCAGAGTTCCGGTGGTGACGCTGACGGGGGAGCAGCAGGGGGCGGGCGCCGCCCCCCACCCCTCACAGGACGTGGGGCAGCCCACGTGATGACATGTGGACACGGGTGTGGTCCTTGAGCGTGTCCTCTGGCAGCCTGTCCATCAGAACACGCGTGTGCGTCGCGCGCACGCGGTGCGGGGGCGGCTTCAGGCCGGGGGCGGGGCACGGTGTTCTGTGTTCACTGGGAATTTTCACCTTTTTCCTGTTTACGGCAGTCGTTTCGTCCGGGTTCCTGATGAGGTCGGGAGCAGGTGGATGTACCATGGGGCTCGTGTGCGTGACGCTCAGGCGACTGTAAATTGAGAATCTCTGCGGTTGGCAGTGAGCTCTGTGCTCCAAGTGCATCAGGACGAAAGGCCTCTGCACCCCGATTTCGGGCCCGTGTGCCCCGGGCTGGAGAGCCTGGCAGGTGGTTACCGTCGGGGGGAAGCTGGTCTTTGCTTGTTTCCCAACAGACGCTGGGGACGCAGGGGCCTGCTCCTCCCTCCACAGGTCCTCTCCTCTCAGTACCGGTCAGGCCTGCGATTGAACCAACAGGCTTTAAAAAAGAAAAAAGATCGGAAACATGGAAACCACACGGGCTCCCGTGGATGCTCTTGCGGGGAGCCGCCTGCCTACCGTACACGCAGCGACTTCACGGCGTTGCCGTTCAGGGAGACAGACCCTTCCGTTTTGTCCCATAAAGAATATTATTTTTCTGCCAGCCAATTTTCTCTGCGAGTCACTAATTGGCTACATAAATCTCGGGTGTTGAGAATGAGGGATGTCTCGGTGTCGTCGAGTGTAATCTTCACTCTTATTTACCAATTCATTAAGATTCATCGATGCGGGATCCGGGAGAGGAAATGACAACATAAATCAGACCTCCCGCATAATGACCCTAATCAGCTGGGAATTGCTGGAAATGTCACGATGAACTATGTCCTTGTGTTCGTGCCACGGTGCATTGTCACTGTGCCTCTTTATGAGCGGGACGCGTCCCCGGGACGCGGACTGTACTCAACGGGAAGAGAGCTGCTAAAACCTTGATTCCATTAGAGCCGGGACCCCCGTACGAGGTCCTGTGGCGTTTAGCCTCCTGCCCTTTACCTGCGTCGTCACCGGGGAATGGAGCCGCCGTTGAACGCACGCTGGGCGCACACCTGAGCGAAAACGCCCCGGGAGAAACGCGGGACTCACAGCTCCCCACGTCCTCTAACCCAGTAACCCGGGCGCTCGTGCAGAGTGGGAACCGGAGTGTCGCTGACCCCGGACGCCGTCCGCACCCACCCTGTCCGTGACGAGGACCGAAAACCCCACCGGCAGCTGCCCCCACGGGGACCGCGGCCGCTCCTAGAGTCGTGCGTGGACCCCACGTTAGCACTCACGGGACGAAGGCCCCGGCTCCCTGCCCAGCCCCACACGTATCCGTGTTGCTCCCCCACATCCCTGTCCTCGGTTCCCGGAAGGTGCGGGGCTGGCGCTCGCGTCGCCCTTGCCGGGACGCGGGCTGTTCCACGAGCTGTCGCGCGTCCGTTCGCGGCCGTGTGGCCCCCCAGCCCCATGGCTGGTGACCAGCAGGTAAACGCCCGTCAGGATGTGAAGATTGAAAATGGTCACTTTGTACGCGCTGGCTATTTTTTTTTTTTTAAACATTCAGCACGATGGTAACCATTTTTTTATCTTAAGGAAAATCTTTAATCTGCGGTATTCGGCGGAGGAAGACCTGGGCCGGAACACGACAAGTTTACTTAATCTTGACAGGCCCGGGTGTAATCTCGCGCGGCGGGTGACAAGCCGCCTCTAAGATTTATAACTCCTTAATCAAATGTCTGGGAGTCTCAGGAAATGTTATCACAGGACTTCCTTTCACATGACTTACTGAGAGCTCAATAGACCGTTAGATAAGCCTTCGGCCGCGCTGGACCTTAGAGTAATTCAGGCTCCCGTCCCGGGTGTGCGGTGGGGGCTGAGCGTGCGCCGTGCCGTCGTGCTCTGGGGTCTCCAGGAACCTGCGGTTTGCGTCCCGACCCTCAGAGCGGTTGTTGGGGGGGTTGTCTGAGGACTTGGGGGGGGCGTGCTGGTGACGCGGCCGAGCAGCCTCCGGAGGGGCCCCCAGCCACCCGCCCGCGTGCTGCCTCAGAGCGTGAGGGCCCCTGCGGCTCCCGGCGGCTCCCGGGGCCCCTGCTCGCCGCTCGCGGTCGCCGCCTGGCGTCCTGTGAGCTGCGTCCCTCCGGCTGGCGGGTCACAGGCCGCATCGTTCACACACCAAGATGGAGCACGTGCAGGGGCCGGGGACCGAGGGGGACTCAGAAGGCAGGAGAGGAGACTGAGAACTCAGACGGACAGACAGACAGACAGCGAGAGGGACTGGGAGGCGGGACCCCGGGAGCGGCCTCGGGAAGGAAGAGGGACCGCGGTCCCTGAGGGTGGCAGCTGGGAGGGGCCCTGCCTGGGCCTCGTCCCTGAGACGAGTCAGCCCCTGTGCTTTGGGGACCCAGCCTCGCCCCCCGGGAACGTGCAGGGTTGTCACCAGCGTGTCACCAGCTCGGGCCGCGCCAGACAGCGGGACCCGCCGGGTCCGGGGCTGCCACCGGAGTCAGCGCCGGGGACGGGGAGATGGGAATCGATGTAATTCCAGCTTCCGCTCCCCGAGGAGCCCGGCGTCACCGGCTGCCACCAGAGTGCCCGTGTCCTTGACGTGTCAGGTAACCAACACGCCTGCAACGGGAGGAGCGACACACACCTGTGTTTTTTCTTTCCCTCCACTGGCTTTACTTAAAACTTGGAAATCATTCAGGTGTAATCTGTGAAAACCACCTTTTATTTCTAGAAGGTGGTTTTCTTGTGAAGCCGCTGGCTTGACATAAGCCCAGCACGCGTCTCCCGAGCCGTCGGTGAGCCCGTGCGGCCGGCTCCCCGTCCGCGTCCCTCCTGGCTCCGCCCTGCCCCCCTCGTACCCCGTCCTCCACCCCGTGGTTCTGACGGTTTCTCCCGGCATCTGGTTTGTGCGCAGAAACCCCAACAGCAGCCAGGGGAGCCGGCGGGCAGAGAGCCAGACGTGAAGGTGGAAAGGGCGACGCGTAACAGACACACGAGCTGTGGAAATCCGTGGTCTCGTCATGGGAGTGGGCGTGGGGCGTGAGCCGTCCGGACGTCCCCACAGGTGTCCCCTGCCCCTCCCAACTCAGACGCCAGCGCGGCGGAGAGCTCTGCGGAGCCGTTTTTCTCCGATTTCTGTGAAGAGCTATGGGTTGAGCGTTCTGTGATTACCCCCGATGATGTGACGGGGGAGGAACGCAGTCATTCTCTGTCAGCTCGCTCTCTCCCGGCTGCTCGGGGAGCCGAGCGCGTCCGGTAGGGAGTGAGAGCCAGACCCTCAGCAGCCACCAGGCGAGGGCGGTGACGGCTCAGCCTCAAGGACAGATGGGGAGACACCGCCAGCCACGGGCCCGTGCCGCCTGCACTGCTGCCTCCCCGCCGGCGACGTTGTAGCCTAAGGTCTTGAGGCACAAGATGCCTTAACTCACGTCCCGCGTCTCTTGTTCCGCGTGACTTCGGGGAATATCGTTCCTGGAGTGATGATGGAGCGAGGCCGCCGGCGCTTAGCGTCGGTCTCGGTAAGGGACGTAGGTTCTGTCGTTCGTTCATCCCGTGTGTCTTCACTCGTTCAGGAGTCGTCTCCTGACTCGATAAGGGGCCAGGTCCCGGCAGCTGAGAACTTCTGACTCTGCCTGTGTCACCACGTTCCCCTCACGCCGAGTGTGACCTCGTCAGGACAGCCTGTCTGTGGGGTGTCCGTGGGCTACACTGTTAATCTGCGATTGTTTTCTAATGCGCTCACCGCGTGGTAGACGCCCGCCCTCCCTGGGCCCGGGGCCGGTTCCACGGGCGGAGTGTTGAGTGACTGGGTGGGTTTAGAAGCTCGTTCAGACATCACTGTTTTCTTTGCTGTAAGACAGCGGGTCTCTTAGCCGAGGTTTAATTATCCGCTGTTTCACTCACCTGTGGTCAGCCTGGGTCCAAAACTAGTTAATGGAAAACGCCAGAAATAAATGATTCGTGTGTGTCACATGGCGTGCTGTTCTGAGGGGTGTGATGAACTCGTGTGCCCTCCGTCCCCTCTGTCCCTCTTGGGACGTGAGTCGTCCCTTTTGTCCAAAGTGTCCATGGTGTACATGCTACTCCACCCCCGCTCATCACTGTGTAGCCCCCTCGATCATCAGATCAACCATCACAGCACTGCAGCGCCCCGTTCAGGTCACCCTGACGGGCTGATGCCACGTCACGGCGCCCACTCCATTCACCTCCGTCACCTCAGCACGTAGGTGCTGCGTCACCTCGCACCCTCACTGCAGTGACCACATCCACAGCCACTGGTGACAGCATGTTGTTGTAAGGGTTCCACATTATCCGTCACTGCTGCTCAGCTCTTACGCGCCACATTTATAAGTTAAGCTTTGTCAGGTGCACACACAGAAGTCACACGTATGCACGTTCAGTGGTGTCCATGGTTTCAGGCGTGCGCTGGGGGTCTTGGCATGTGCCCCCCGTGGACCAGGGGACAGCTGTGTGGGTTTCACACAGACACTTTGAACCCTCCATTTGACCACAGCTTCCCGGCACTACTGTCGGTTGTACTTGGCCTTCTCGGCTCGCTGTTGGCTCCTGCCCAGCACAGACTCCATGCATGTCATCTCAGGAGCACGTCTCAGCCACCTCTGTCCCTTCCTCCTGCGCTGCTGTGGCCTTGGTTCCCCCGAGTCCTCTTGAGGGGATGAGTCCCGCGGGGACCCTCTCAGAACCACGCTGCATCCGGACACAGCCCAGCCGCCTCGTCGGCTCCTTGCCCCACGTGTGTGGCTCAGTCAGGACACTGACATCCTAGAGTCCAGGTGTCTACTGCACGTCCTGTGGTCTCAGATGATTCAACTCCCAGGTCATTGGATCAAGAGGCACGATGCCTCATTCATCCATCACCCATCCATCATCCATCATCCATCCATCCATCAATCATCCATCCATTATCCATCCATCCATCATTAATCCATCATCCGTCCATTCATCCATCCATCCATCATCCATCCATCAATCATTAATCCATCATCCGTCCATTCATCCATCCATCCATCCATCATCCATCCATCATCCATCAGTCCATCAATCATTAATCCATCATCCGTCCATTCATCCATCCATCATCCATCCATCCATCATCCATCCATCCATCCATCATCCATCCACCCATCATCCATCCATCCATCATCCATCCACCATCCATCCATCATCCATCCATCATCCATCCATCCATCCATCAATCATTAATCCATCATTTGTCCATTCATCCATCCATCCGTCATCCATCCATCATCCATCCATCATCCATCCATCAATCATTAATCCATCATTTGTCCATTCATCCATGCATCCATCATCCATCATCCATCAGTCCATCCATCCATCATCTATCAGTCCATCCATCCATCATCCATCAGTCCATCTATCAATCATCCATCAGTCCATTCATCCATCATCCATCCATCATCCATCCGTGCATCATCCATCCATCATCCATCCATCCATCTATCCATCTATCTATCCATCCATCCATCATCCATCCATCCATCCATCCATCCATCCATCCATCCATCATCCATTCGTCTGTCCATTATCTGTCCATTCATCATCCCATCATCCATCCGTCATCCATCATCCGTCCACACAGGTTGCCACCTGTTGGAAGCCGTGTTTCGGGACGAGGACCCAAAGCTCATACAAATACGTCTATGTAACTGTTTCACGTAAAGTGCAGGACCTCGTGAGGCGTGAGCACACTGTCGACGTGGGGAGAGTGGAGGTCTGTTGTAAGGGTCCCTGACCACACGCAGTCACGTTCAGTGTGGGGGGCGGGATTCACGCTGCTCCTGGCGAGGTGCCCTCTGATTCTCGCTCAGTTTCCCACGTGCAGACACGTGGCCGGTGTGCTGACGAGCCCCCAGCGTCCGCAACGTGAGGTCGGGGCTGCTGATCCCGCCTGCAGGTAGTAAGTAGCATGTCCTTGCCTGACTTGAGCAGACGCACGTGTAAGGGAAATGCTGCTGGCGAGCCAGTGAGCGCTTTTCTCCAGGTAGCGGGGCTTTAAGACGATCATCAAACGAGGGCACAGAGCAGGGCTGGTCGGCCCGGCTCCCCTCTGCCCTTCGCTGCGTTTTCCCTTTTAACTGCAATTGGGTAAACGAGCTGATGCTTAGCAGTGATCGGAGAGTTAATGTCTTCCTCTAAGCCGTCAACAGAAGAAGCGTTGACATTATTGATGTCACATTCCTCATAGAGCCAAGAGGCAGCAGGGAAACGTTTTTTAACGTGCGCTGTAGCTGAGCACGCGGTCCTGGGCACCTTTCATGAGGAGAAGGTGTCTGCACTTGAACTTGCAGGTTCTTCCCACGGGCCCCTAAGGAACGTTCCATGAGGACAGACACGGTGGTGCCCCTGCCGGTCTGTGGTCCGCAGGCTGTGACTTCTGATAGGTGTTTGCACACAGGCTGATGGTGCTCAGGGGCCTGCTGCCCCCTGACAAGCCTCCTGCTGCTGCCCGGCGTGCCCCGGTGTGCCCCGGTGTGCCCCAGCGTGCCCTGGTGTGCCCCGGCATGCCCCGGTGTGCCCTGGTGTGCCCCGGCCTGTCCCGGTGTGTCCTGGTGTGCCCTGGCGTGTCCTGGCATGCCCCGGTGCACTGGCGTGTCCTGGCACGTCCCGCCCTGCTCCGGCGTGTTCTGGCGTGTCCCGTGTGTCTCAGGATCTGTAAGACGCTCACCCCAGACGACACCTGTGTGAAGAAGTCAGTACCTTCCGATCTCGAGTCTCCTCAGAGCTTCTCTGGGACTGTTTTCAGCTTTTAAAAATAGTTTACCAAACAGGGTATGAAAGACGCCTTAACAAATGGACTCTCTCTCTTCCATCTGATTTACCTTATTTATGGAGTAAGGAACGTTTGGGGGTTCGTGGGGAGCACTCGGGTGGGTTGGGGTCCCCACGACTAGCTGTCGATCTGTGTCCTGTTGTAGATTCTGCTTTGCACAGGGAAGCGTTGCCTACTTCTGGGCCTCCACCGCCGGGTCCCCTGGAGCAGTTTAGGGGGGCGGCTGAGAAGTTTTTCGGGCAGAGCTGGGAATTCAAGTAATCTGATTGCTACTAATGCGATTGCCAGAATCTTCCAAGGCATGCCTTCGTTTTAATTCCATTTTCAGGTCTTGCCTTGGGTGGCCGGTAGGCAATGTTTCGCTCTATAATGCAAGGCTGGCATTCACACATATCAAAATTAAGTAGTTTAATAGTGTTAAAGCGTCTATAAAATAGATTTAAGCTGGTATTTAATTGCACGTTATGTACCTAAATGTAGTCTCTGACGGGCGTGATGGTTTCTTACGCATTCAGCTGCTGCCCATGTTTAGTACACAGGAAGCAAAGTTTTGAAAATAAAACATTTCATCACTTTTGTGACTGGCCACGTTGTACTTATTATTGAGAGTCTTTGAAAACGTAAGAGTTCTTCGACAAGCTGACAAAATGAACTTCTGAGCGGTTATTGGGAGCGTTGACGGATTAAGTTCTTTATGTCGCATTTTTTAAGGTCGGAATTGTCAGTTGATGCAGCTTCGCTGTTGCAGGGAGGTTGAGATCCCTACAACCTCTTCATCTGTGGACCGGGTGCCTGTGAAGCAACCTTGGAACAAGAAATGGGGAGAAAGCAGAGTGGGTTTAAAACCTTAGGGATACAGAATTCCGGATCCAACCTGTGTGTGGCCCATCGGTGTGTTCCATATAACAGAGCCCAGAACGCGGCTGCAGTCCCTCAGGCCTGGTGGCCTTTTTCGGCTGTTACCAAATCCAACCTCCAGGGGTTTCCACCGTGTGGCTGCTTGGCCTTTACCTACGAGCCAGGTGTTGGCTGAACTCTCTGCCTGATCGGGGGCCCCCCCCCCATTTCTCCTGGGGGCGCGGGGGGGGGGCTTGCATTTTTATTTCCAAGTCACGCCACCTGCAAAGGGTTAACCGGACTCGTGGCCCTGGCTTGTGCGCCGATGAGTAATGCAGGTTGGTAACGGGGAGTCGTTGTTTATGAGCAAACATGGCATTGTGCAAACAGGCCGGCCGGGCTGGCTGGTGCGATTTCATGGTGGTCAGCAGCTGTAACGTGCAACCTTCCCGCCTCCCTAAATGTCACAGGAGCGGCTGTTTGTTTATCTTGCTTTCTTCGCAGCTGTTTATTCTGTGATGCATTTACCTCGACCTTGGTTCCCGGAGAGCGGCCCCTTTGGCGGCCCCAGCCCTGTTTACATTAGCCCTGCCCCCACCGCTGCCTCTGAACTCTGCTGATTATTCCACCTGGTTAATGTTAAATCTCTCTGGTGAGATGATGTGTTTGTTCATAAACACAGAGGCCGCCCCTTGTTTACTGTACCCATGGCAGCGACGGCTATTCAACAAACAGGGCTTTGTTTGTGGGCGGGAGCAGCGGTTTACCCCGAGAGGTCTGTTTAAAACACACACACACACACACACACACACACACACACACACACACACACACACACACACACACACACACACACACACACACACACACACACACACACACACACACACACACACACACACACACACACACACGGGAAAGACACTGACTCATGGGCTCGAATTTTGATAAAAGAAAAGAAAAAAGGGGAACTTGTCCCTGGAATGTGGTTGAAGCAGACTTGGGTTTGCTTTTCTTATCTTTTGCTTGGATGAAGGCTGAGAGATTAGCAAGTTGTTTGGCTTTTCTGAGAGATTTCCTTAGTGTAATGATATCTAGGCAGTTGTTTGCTTTGTTCGGCGGGGAGAGAGCTCTCCGGAAAGGCTCAGTCACAGAACATCAGGTGGCCAGAGAGCTCCGCGTGGCCAGAACCGGGAACCGGGACGCAGGCGTCTGGGGGAGAGTCTAGGCTATGAGCAAGTCAGCCGCCCCGGACAGGTACCGTCCTCGGGTTCCGTGTTGCCGCGTGTCCCTTGTGTGTTGTCGTGGGGGCTCTGGGAGGCCCTGGGGCGAGTTCATCAAGGGAAGGTGAACTTTTGGTCTGACGTGTTCTGAATCAGTCCTGGGTCGGATGGACACATGGAGACGCCGTCCTAACGGGGAGCCCACACACATCGCGTGCGTGTCTGTTCTTCGCTGTTTCTCGTACGCGTCTCGTTTTACAGTGAGTCTGTCGTTTCTAGTGCAGCGAAGCGGAAATTGCGTCTCCATTCAGCGCCTTAGATAAGACAGGACCTTCCCCTGTCCTTTGTCATGTTTTGCCAACAGGAGAGAGAACTCAGATCACATCATCTCTGTTTTTTGTTTTCTTTACTTATTGTTTGTTGCTGCTTCTGAATTTGCATCGTGTTTCAATACTGAGCAGGGTCAGCCGGGCGCTGGCTGTAAATCGTGAGGATGCAGCACAGACCGGAGTGAAGCCGGGGCTGGGGGTCACGACCTTCAGAAAGCGCCTGCTGGTCCCTGGGGAGGGCTGCGTGGGGGTGGGGTCCTGAGGGCGACACCCCGTCGGGGCTCCGCTGGCTCAGTGGGCGTGAGTGGCCCCTTCAGGGGCCGCTGGGGCGATTCGGAGCTGGAGGCGGAGCCGGGCCGCGTGGATTGTGCCCTCGGCACCCGGTCATGGACTGGGGGGCAGAACCGGGCCCCATCCCGACCCAACCGTGTAGAGCGTGGGGACGAAAGAACCGTCGTTCGGAGCTGGTTGTTGGCCCCTCGCTTCCGCCGGGCGGCCCAGGAGAGTTCCGCGTCCTGAATGTTCAGCTGATGGGGGTTCGGGGGGCTTGCTCGGCTCTCAGACGTCCCGAGCACTGGGCCCAGTGACAGTGAGTTGTCCGTGAGAACGTGCTGCCCAGGACGCGCTTTCCGGTCCCTGCTGAGGTACGGGAGCCTGTCGGGGCCCAGTCGGGGCCCACGCGCCTGGCCGAGGGCACCTTCCCGGCCACACCTGCTCCCTCCAGCGGCTCCTCCTGACACCCAAGGCCACCCACAGCTGCCTAGACCCTCGTCTTCTGGGCGAGCCGGACGCAGGGCCCACAGCCCCCGAAATTCTAGGACTGACAGCCGTCTGTCAGCGCAGCGAGGGTGGGATTGTGTACTTACTGGTGCTTTATTTTTAAAAATTATTTTATTTTAGATTTTTATTTTTTAATGTTTTTGACAGACAGAGAGAAGGGGGAGGGCCCAGAGCCATCTCCATAGTTGTGCGTCATCCATTTTCAACGTGGTTTTCTTCCACACAGGTGGGCGGGGGCGTGCAGGGCGGGAGCTGGGCTGGGGTCTCCCGCATGGGAATCGCACCAAAGCTCAGCACATGGGTCCACACGGGCCGGGGATGGGACTCGATCCTCGGTCCCCGGGGCTGCAAAGTGAGCGCTTAACCCACTGAGCCATCCCGGCCGTCCCTCCTGACATTTATGACAAGCGCCGTGAGCCCAGGGAGGTTCGATTAGGGCGGGAGAGTGACGTGGGGTCTGCCCATGCGGGAGGCGGGGCTGGCGGGTTAGGGGCGCTGGGCCGGCGGGTTAGGGGCGCTGGGCTGTGGGAGCGGGGCCGGCGGGTTAGGGGCGCTGGGCCAGCGGGTTAGGGGCGCTGGGCCGGCGGGTTAGGGGCGCTGGGCTGTGGGAGCGGGGCCGGCGGGTTAGGGACACTCGGCAGTGGGGAGCCCGTGTCACCACCAGCCTGATGCGCTCACTCCGCCCCAAGTCCTGAGACCATTAAACTCCCCCTTCTTTCCCATCTCGGTCCATCTGTACGGTGCTGCTCACACTGCGCCTGGTCCGTGTCCCTGGCTGATGATCGTCGAGGTTTCAGCGACCGGGGTGTCCTCCTGCCTCTAGGGATGACGGCGATTTGGGGGCCTGCGTGGTTTTCGGGGGTTCGGAACCCGGCCGCGGTGCTCGCTTCAGGGACGTGCAGGGAGGAGCGTGTTGTGAAGGCGGGAGCGTTGAAGGTGGCGGCTGACAGGAGCCTGGACTGCATTTAACTGATGTGTTCGATGTGGGTTTTCCTGTCATTGCACCGTTTACCGGTAGGTAAAAATTCAGCAGTTACGTGCTCCTGAACGTAAAGTTCAAGATAAAGAAGATTTTTAACATTCTTGTGAAACACGAGGTGTGGAAATCACTTTAATTTGAACGCTTCCTCTATGGAGTTGAAGCTGATAAAGTGACTCTACGCGGTTGGTACCTACAGGCCCGTCTGGTCCACCCTCCGAGCTGTGAAGGCGAGACAGCTGCCGAGTGACCTGCGCCCGGACCCCCACCTGCCCAGGGCTCCCACCCCCCAGCCCTGTGCTTCCTGCGCCCTGAACGCTGCAGGACGTGACCCCCAGGATCCGGGGGCGCTGGCATCCTGGGAGGGCTGCAGAGCTCACGGGGCCCCTTCCCGGGACGCCCCGTCCTCGGCCGCTGCCAGCCGGGGCCCCTGAATGAGGCGCCTTGTCTTCCCTTAAACGGCTCCTGAACTTCTGGTTCCTGAGCCGGGTCGCGGTGCTGGTGGCGCCCGGCAGCCGATGACGCGTAAGGCACGTCGCACAACAGGTACCGTGTGTAATTTATGGTGTTGCCGCGCTGTCTTCCTGATGTGCGTGATGGATAATGCTCAGTTTTTGCCCTCAGATTGCTGCTTTAAATTATACCACGGGAAAATTAATGAGAAAGGAGATTTATGGCTTTCATTTGTTTGTCAATTCAGAAATTAATTGGGTGTTAATTTCAGCCGTCCCTCGTCCGATGGGGACGCGGGGACGTGGGGCCGTGGGCCGCTCCCCTCCCACTCACGGCCACCAGCCGCCCGCATCGCAGGAGCCCTGCGGCTAGTCCCCCGATTGCGTTCCGAGCCGCCTGCTTAGACGTGCGCCCTTCTGCTTTAATTATGGAAATGTGGTGCCCGGGCTGCTGGGCCCCCCCCCGGGCCCCTCGCTGCCTCTGGGGGGGCGGCACGCAGATGAGGGGAGCAGTCAGCCCGTCCTCTTGTGTGTTTTGTGCCCCCCGTTTTTCCTCTAAGAACAGGCTCTGAAACCCCCACCTGTAGACAGTGATTGGCAGTTGGGGGCCCGCCCCGCCCCCCTCTGTCACGCGCTGTTCCCTCCCTGAACCCCCGAGTCCCCGGTGGACCCCACGGCCCTGCTCCGGGGGCACCTTGCCGGGTGAGGGGGGCCCTGGCACCTGCGTCTCACGACCGGGACGTCCTGCACGTTTGCAGCTGCGGCCGATGGAGGGGCCACGACCTTCAGACCTTCACACCCACGGGGTCTCCCCCCTGCCTGGCAGGAACGTGCGTGTGAACCGTCCTGATGCTGCGCAAGCAGCTCCGGGGGGACGTGCATGAGCGGGACCCCGTGTGGCCTCTGCTCTGCGCAGGCGAAACCGGGGCTGGACCGGGAGCCACCGGTTCCCTGTTCCTGAAGTGCAGACTTTCAGGGCGTTGAGTTCCCGTCCCCTCCCTCCCTCCTCCAATTTTTGAGGAGCTGTTCTCTCTCCAGATGCTGCCATTTCCCTTCCTTCCTCGCACACAAATGAACGGCGAGAAAGGCTCTTCCCCCTGGAAGGGGCTGGGGCTCCGTGTGATCACGAGTCATGTTCCTAAAAGTGCTCTCGCGGTGACCGCTCTTCTCCGCACAGACGTGGAAACGCCTTTCACAGAAGTTGCTTAGTGTGATTCACACGCCCTTCCATGAGCAGACCAAGTTCTTTAAGGGCATTTATTCTGCTTCATATAAATAATTGATCAGCCAAGTTAATTTACTTCTGCCTGACTTGGTCAACCTTAATTAACTGCCCTGGAATCTAGACTGAACTTCTATGAGCGTAAAGCCCCCTCACGAGCATGCTAACAAGGGCTTTGTTGTCCCTAAATTTTCAGTACCAACACTGTAACCAGGGAAATAATCATCCTAATAAAACATTGCTTTAATTTACTATAAATACGTTGGCCGGGACGTTAAGAAGTTTCCAGAATCCTTGCAGAGAGCAAGTCTGTTGGCAGCTGCAGTAAACAAGCGTCCTGACTGGGCTCCTGTCCGGGTCCCTCCAGCGACACCCCGCCTTCCGGATCCGGCAGCCGGTGGTGTCTGCAGGCTGGACGCCCGGGGGGCTTCTGACCCCGCGTGATCTGGGCAGGTGCCCTCGGAGGGGGATCACCTGGGACCCATCGATGCAGACGTGACGCAGCGTTTACACCGAGTGGGTCAGAGGCCCTCGGGCCCGAGGACGCGCGGGAAAGAGCAGCAGCTGTCGGGGGGCGTCCTTTCTGGCCCCGCGTCTGCCGAGGAGCGAAGCCGTGAGGTGCCCGCCGGCAGCCCAGAGGGAAGGGGCCTGAGCACAGGGACGCCAGGGACGCCCCGGTGGAGGACGGGGTGCAGAGTTCAAGGTCAGCGAGCGGACAGCCGCCCCTCGCCCCAGTGACACACGTTCAGGTGATGCTGAGACGGAAACTTGAGGGTGAAAAGGTCTACAGGCGTTTGCTGAGGACGCGGGCGCTCCCGTCTTGTCCGCGCAGACGCTTTCGCCTGCCCCTCGGCCCCCGTGGTCTCTTCTGGAATCCGTTTCCTTCTTGGTTTTCTCCTCCATTTCCTGGCAGGGGACTCACGTCGGGTTCTCTGCCGTTGACGACGGACACGTTCGTGTCTGACGTGGGATCCGATCCTGACTCTCCCTGTTTCGTTGTCCTTATTCCCAGCTGGGGAATCGTGTCACCTGCCATTTCTGTCTCATCATCATCCCCTGATGAGTTTGCAAAGCACATCGGAGGCTTCGTAACGTATCACCTGGCTTATGAACTGGCCCGGAACCTTCCAGAGACCGGAGTCTCGCCGACCCGGACGCCGCTAGGAAGTGTTCTCAGCCGTCGGCCCTTGTTTCTCACACGTGCTTCTCCGGAGCCTTTTCCTCCTGAGCCGGGAGGGAGGTTGTGGGAAACGCTCCATCTTCCCTCCGACGCACTCGCATCAGCACTTGACTAATTAAGGGCGTCCTCGGACCGAAATAGTCCCTCGTGCCATTTCGGGCTCAGGGCCTCCGCTCCCGCGAAGCGGCTTGGCTGGCGGCCCGGAGCTTGTCCCCGGGGGAATGTGGCCGCATTCTCTGCAGCTCCGGGAGCCCAGCCGCTCCTCCGGCTGTGGGCGGAGCCTGTCCTGACCCCGCCCACCAGCCTGGTGCTGCCCAACCAGGGAGCAGAAGCAGGCGGGCTCTGTCACACCTGTTCCCAGGTGTGGGGGCCGCTGGGCAGCCTGGGCCCCGGGGGGCGGCTCTTTGGCTGCAGGTTTCCTGCACAGGCACCGCCCGTACGGCCAGGCCTCCGGAAGGTACAGCGTGTGTGTTGCCCACTATTGGGGGCTTTTCCCGTAGGTGTGCGGGCCACACACCCTGCTGATCCTGCGGGGTTCCGAGAACCGTCCTCGCCCTCACACGCCTGGCGCGGCGTTTCCTTCTGCGTCCGTCCTCATGGTCACGTCTGTGGGACAGAAACAAATGCTGGGGACAGAAAGACCGAGACCTCGCAGTGTGACCCCCTTTTCAGTGATGAGCCAGTTCCTCTGCCTGGTTCTCCGGTCAGAGTTCCCGGGGGTTCTGACAGGTTCTCGGCTCTGCAGACAGTTTCTAAAGGGCCGTAGTGACGGCGAAGTCTGCGCTCAAGAGACGGGAGCATCAGCTGTTGCTGCTGAGGGTGTTGTCACCTGCTGTCATCTTGATTGACCCCCATCAGCACTGGGCTAACTTGGAAAACGTGTCTTCCGGGTTGACGAGGGCCGTCCCCCGGGGTTGACGAGGGCCGTCCCCCGGGGTTGACGAGGGCCGTCCCCCGGGGTTGACGAGGGCCGTCCCCGGGGTTGACGAGGGCCGTCCCCCGGGGTTGACGAGGGCCGTCCCCGGGGTTGACGAGGGCCGTCCCCCGGGGTTGACGAGGGCCGTCCCCCGGGGTTGACGAGGGCCGTCCCCCGGGGTTGACGAGGGCCGTCCCCGGGGTTGACGAGGGCCGTCCTGGGGTTGACGAGGGCTGTCCTGGGGTTGACGAGGGCCGTCCCCGGCCACAGCCTGAAAGCCAGTGGAGACAGGTGTTTTGTTTTCTGCTTTTTATTCTCGCCTTTGCTTTTTGTGGAGCGTCCTCGGCCGTGTCCACAGTGTGTGAACGTCCATGTTGTCACGGACTCCTGTGGTGGGGGGGGCGCCCATGTCTTTCCCTGTAGCTGACCTTTCACCTGGGGTCACCCGGTCAGTCAGGCGTTTCTCAGTCACACTGGAATCGTCGGCTTCCTTGAGTGGCTGTGGTTTTCCTTGGTGAGATCCTACTCTGTGAACTTGGAGTTTGACCCTGACCTGCCCTTTTCCGAGGTGGGGGCTCTGGGCGCACCTTCCCCGCCGTCACCTGCGTTGGGAGCTGGGGTTTCTCTGGTGATGATGGCAGTTGTCATGAGAACTGAACGGGGACTGTTGAAACGTCGCCCACCGTTGGGGCTGACACGCTGCTGCTGAGCAGATGTGACAGCCGATGGTCACAAACACCGTCTCCTCTGTCGTAACCGGACGCACTGCACGTGGGCTGAATCGGCCACCTCAGGGAACTTGCCCCTGGAGAGAAACAGGTGGAATGGGAAGGTGTTCATCCTGGTGGCGTGTGTAGTATGTGACGTTGTCCTTAGATGGGTGGGGCCGGCAAGTTCGGGCCTCGCCTTCTTTTCCCCCGGGGAAGGTCTCCGAGAGAAAGGCCGGAGGGCCCAGCACCTTCCCGTCTGAAACCAAAGCGGCTCGAGGAGCCACACAGCCGTGAACGGGCGTTTTCACGGGGCAGCCGCGACCCTACAACCCTGTCTGAGCTTCTCTAGCTTCTGAGAACTGGGGGCCTGCCCCCCGCCCCTAAAAGCGCCCCTGTCCCCGTAACGGCCGCGTCTGAAGAGCTCCCAGGAGTACGGTACAGGCCTGTGAAGTGCGTCGTGTTTTGTGAGGGGTTTTCAAGATGGATGCACGTTGTCTCCTGAGAGGCTGACCCGGGGGGCTGTGCACACTCGCTCACACTTCCTGCCACACCCAGCACCCTGAGCAGAGGGAGCGGAACACCCAGACACGCTGGCGGTTTCGCTGTGGATTCTGCGTCCGGCCTGGATGTGCGCATTTTTTCTAACCTGGAAATGCGCATTTTTTCTAAGGGGAAAACGACGTGTTCGGAGTGTTGCTCCTAGAACTTGGATTTGGACGGAGAATTCCGTCCTCAGAAACGACAGGCCGGGGCCCTTCGTGAGGCATCAGCCGCGTGAAAGAAAAGGACAACTGTTTGCAGACGTTCGGCCGCTTCTGTGCGACAACTGTGTTAACAGCTGGTTTTCCCTTTTTTCTCTCTCCCCCGCCCCCTTCCCCGCTGAAAATCCTTCCACCAGGGGTTTGAGTCATGATGCAAGAATCCGGGCCCGAGACGAAGAGTGACGGCTCCGCCATCCAGAACGGAGCAGCCGGCGGCAGCCACCTGCTGGAGGGCAGCGGCTTCCGGGACCCACGCACCAACGGGGAGGCGCCCGCAGGGGACCTGGGGCCCGCAGACCTGGCCCACGGGCCGCAGCCGCAGGTAGGCGGGGCCGGCGCCTGGTCCCTGGTGCTGGGGTGCCTCCCGGACTCCCCAGGACTTGGCAGCAGAGCCTTTAAGCCCCGGGTGCTGGGGCCCCTCCTGGCAGCCGGCTTGCAGGGGGCGGGGGGCTCATTCTGGGCCCTCGGGCCTTGGAGTCTTGGAAACTTCCTCGTGGGGAGGGCTGTTGGGAAGGAGACTGACTGCACCCCACGCCCCCCAGCCCCCGGGGTCAACGTCACGTTTAACCGCAGGGTCCGGCGGACGTAGGGCCCTGTCCTAGGTTTGCCGACTCGTGAGGAGGGGGCGTTACGTCTGCCGGACCCCGTGTTTGGAATCCAGGTCTCCTTGGGAGGAAGGTGCACACGGCCCTCGTGGGGAGAGACCCCTCGCGGTCTCTACTGAGGAGGCGGCGGGACGAGCGCAGAAAGCGCGGGGACAGTGCAGTGGGAGCCGAGGGGCCGTGAGGGAGACGCCGCCTGTGAACGTGTGGTCTTGCGTCCGTGTGGCTGTGGGGACGTGGTGGGAGCCGGCGGACGTCTCACGTTCTGTCTGCTGGGTGGCCCCCCCGGTGCACAGAGATTGGGGCACACGCACCCGTGACGCTCTTGTACGTGTGCACGTGGGCACCTGTGAGGGGCGGGTCCAGGGGGGACGGTTGCCCGGGAGAGGCGTGTCGTGCGGCCTTTTCCCTCCAATCTGCCTGGAGTCAGGTCGTTCGTGACAATGGAGGGGTTTTGCTCCGTTTTGGTCCCTGACGGATTTGCTCAGCACAGAAGGAAGGACGTGTCTTTGGGTCTTTTCTTGAAGACACGGAAGTTGCTGGGGACTCGGGTGGGACTTGAACCTCTCAGTTGTCTCGGGATCTGCAGACCCCTCCCCGCAGCAGCGACGCAGCCTTCACCGGGCGCGGGAGCGTGTTTTATTTTCTCCTGGCAGAGGTTTTTGGAGGGGGTGGGGGGAGCGCGGTCGTGGGGGGGGCGCGGCCGTCCGTGAGGACACGGTGGGGGGAGCGGCAGAGCAGAGCCTGTCAGGGAAGGCAGGGGAGCGGGAAGCACGCTGCCCGGCATGTTGTGTGAGTGACGGCGTCTGCCCTGCGGTCCTGAGCCACCAGCCCTGCGCCTGGGGTGGGGGTCCCGGCAGCTGCGGTGTGGGCACCGGGCACCGGGCAGCGAGCAGCCTAGCGCGTCCCGGCGTGTGTGTGTGTTCACGCGCGTTCACGGGTGTTTGCGGTTTCTGTTGAGACTAAGTGCCTGGTATCTGAGGGCCCTGCTCTGGGCCATCAGGAGACGGAGGCCCCGCCCCGCTGCCGCTTGGGGGTGTTCGCGGAGGGGACGGAACCCCAAGGAGCTTCCCTGTGTAGCACGTGAATTCAGTACATGGAGAACTAACTTTTTCTAAATTCTATCTGAAGAACTGAATCACCATTCACAACCTCAAAGTATTGAGCCAGCCAGAAGCGTGACGCCCCCGCAGGAGCGGGACATGTGGGCCTTGCGGAAGGAGGTCCCGGGAGGGCGTTTTAGCAGCACCAGGTGTCACGTCCCGAACTCCCGCCCTTGCGACCCCCTGGGTGAAGGTGCTGTGACGGGCTGTTGATACAAAGGTCAATAATGCCTTTCATTTTGAAATTCTCTTTGAGTTTTTTTAAATAACAATGTAAGGTATTTCCATAGCACTTTGGTTTCTGTTTCCCGTGGCTGTTTTAGGAAGAAAGGAAGCACAGGAGTCTGCCTGGGGCAGGAGCCCCGTGTGCGGGTGGCCGGCCGCTTTGGTCTTTCAGAGTAAAACCCCAACAGCCGCCAGGCGCCTCCGTGCGCCCTGGGCCTTCGAGCGGGTCGTCGGGGGAAAGGAGACCCGTGGATGAAAGAAGAAGAAAGCGTCCTCAGGACCCGCGTTCCCCACTTGCTCCCAGGCTGAAAACTGCAGCAGTTACACAGTTCAGAAAATGTGAACATCTGTGTGATGGGCTTGGGTCGTTTTCGTCATTTTTATTCTGCAGGTTTTTACTCGCGGTGAGACCAGCAGTGAGAACCTCACAGCCATGCTGAATCCATTACTGCGGTCGTCACACAAAACCACGGATAAAATTTCAATAACTGCAGGCCGCACTTGAGTAAACAGTTGCAGTGAAATTTAATTCCTGTTGACTTTTCCCCCACAGCTCGCCAGGGGCACATTCTGATTCTGTCGCACAAAGACAACAGGGGTTACCGCTTTGATTAATGTCGGACAGAGGACGGGAATTAGAACCGTACACCATGCGAAGTCCTCAGAAGGCAAAGATCGGGCCTAGAAGGACGTGGTGTAGAAATGAGTTAATTATGCCGCCCGGAGGGTGGAGGTTGGAAGGCTTTCCGGTGTCACCAGGACAGTCACTGATGACATCGGGGGCAGTTTCCCCAAGGGCCGGCATCTAACACACACTCAGGTCTCCCCATGTCTGGTCCCCGTGTCTGGTCCCCGTGTCTGGTCCCGTGTCTGGTCCCCATGTCCGGTCCCGTGTCTCGTCCCCACGTCTGGTCCCGTGTCCGGTCCCCGCGTCCGGTCCCGTGTCCGGTCCCCGCGTCCGGTCCCGTGTCCGGTCCTGTGTCCGGTCCCCGCGTCCGGTCCCCGTGTCCGGTCCCGTGTCTCGTCCCGGCGTCTGGTCCCGTGTCTGGTCCCCGCGTCTGGTCCCGTGTCTGGTCCCCGTGTCCGGTCCCGTGTCTCGTCCCGGCGTCTGGTCCCGTGTCTGGTCCCGGCATCTGGTCCCGTGTCTGGTCCCCGTGTCCGGTCCCGTGTCTCGTCCCGGCGTCTGGTCCCGTGTCTGGTCCCTGTGTCTGGTCCCGTGTCTGGTCCCTGTGACCACAGGGAAGCACGCTTTGCTCAGGGCCTCACCGGGCGGTGGGTTCCCTGCCGTGTCTGGTCTACTGCAGTCGGACAAAATTGTATCCCAACGCAGTTGTTTTAAAAGTTGACGTAGGTGACAACCTAGAACATGGGGAAATCTGGCTTTTCTGTCCTCTCTCAAATAACCAGACCTGCGTACCCAGAGCCGATCCTCCCGGGAGGGAGGCAGCCGCAGGGGGAGGCACGACGCCCCCACGGGCTGGTCCCGGCAGCCCCGCCCACGCACCCTCCAGGCCGGGAGCCCTTGTCGGGTCTGGAAGATTCCATCCGCCAAGGACAGGTGCTGCCGTGAGCTGGGGTGGGGCGGGGGCGACACACCCACAAACTGCCCTCCCTCCTCGGACGAAACGTGTCGCCTCTGTCCTGTCCCAGCTCAGCTTACATCTCGGTCACGCAGCAATCAGTGACCGTTCGCTAACAGCACAATCTGAGAGGGTCCCGAACACGTTGGCTTAGCCGCTGAGTGGTTCTTTCCCCGCCGGGGAAGCTGCGTTTCAGGTCCTATCATGCCTGTCCCGGGTCCCGGTCCGTGGAAGTTTGGGTTGGATATGAGCCGCTCCGTGACGCAGGGCGGCCTGTGCTGTCACCAAGGACTGAAGTTTTTCCTCTTACAGAGAGGATTTTAACATGTCCAAAGCCATCTCGTGAACTGCGTGGATTAATGCATTTTAAAAGTCTTCAGTTTCAGGAAGCAGAATTTTTATTTCCATATTGCTGCAAATGAGAGAGCCCTTCCAGATCAGTACGTCACACGGAGCATAATGTTTAGGAGTTTCTGCCGTCTACAGCATATGCTGTCAGGTCAGCGAACAGGATGCGTGCTGCAAAATGTTTATTCAATAAAGACGAATAGCTGTTAAATAAAACAGCCGTGTCTCCACAACATGCCGTTTAAGGACGGGCTTGGGTGTTTTCTTTGTTGCTTCCTTTTGTCGCGGCGTGGGTACCACCTGGCCGTTCCGCTGTCTGCGGATCAGTGTAGGCAGCGTTCGGGTTGCTGTGGTTTTGAGGTGTGGCTGCCATTGTGTGTGAGGGAGGGCAGTTTAGAGATAGAGCCCCTGAGACAGACACGGGGGGAAAACGGAAACTGGAAGGAATTCGATCGTGTGTTGTTTCCAGCTGGTGCACGAGCGACGTATTTACTTCAGAGCTGCTTTGGCATCTGGTTGAAGGTCTCGGGCCTTTTGGCCCAAACGATGGGGGTACGTTTCGTGTTCATGCCGTAGAAGAGAGAGGCGGACGCGGGATGAGTGTCCGGGAGGTGGGGAGGACGGAGCATCTGAGGAGTCGTGGGAGCGAAGGAGGGGGCTCGTTGGGCTGAGTTTTGCCAGGAAGCCACCGAGGGAGGTGAGATGGGCCCCCGCGGGGACCGGGGAGCTCCGTGCGGGTGGAGGAGGCGGGTTCTGCAGGTTCTGCGTGCTCAGCGGCCGTGGGCAACTCAGGCCCCAGGGGAGGCCGGCAGGTCACGTGGGTCTACGTGCTGGGGCCCTCGGGACGTGAGGGGGGGATTGTAACGGCCGGAGTGTCAGTGTGTGGGTGTGAATCAGTGCACAGATGTCACGAATCCTCGTCTTCCACGCGCCAGAATAAATCCCTCCACTTCCTGCTCCTGAAGTGGCTGTTGGGTGTGCAGCCGGCGGGGAAGGTCGTCCTGCCTGCGCTCTCAGCCTCCGCGGCTTCCGTGGAAACAGCCCCAGAAAGCGCGGTCGGGGTGGGGCCGGGCATGAGCCGCCCTGACGCCTCATGCTGACCCCGCGCTCCCCTGAGGGCCGCGCGGGACTCCGGGGGCCACCTTCTCGCAGCCGCGAAGGCTGGGCCGTGCGGGCCGCTCGCCTTGCGTTTCCCGTTGCAGAAGGTTGTCTGTGGGCGTTGTTAGAAATGCCCCCGAGGGGACTATCTGGAAGGCCTTCGGATGCCGTCAAGGGGGCCGGGGCGGTCAGCACCCCCGTGCCGCACGGGAGGCTGGGCTGCGGGTGCAGAAGCGGCAGCGGCCGTACTGACTCAGGGCCTGACGGGGCCGGGCTAGAACCTCCTCCCCATCAGGAGAAACCTCGAGCTGTAAGCCGAGGAATTGCTCTGCTCCACCGTCACAGCGACTCCAAATGTGCACCAGCCAAATGCTCAGGAAAACGGGTCAGACCAATGGAAACCCGAGAGAGGGTCCGAGACTTCCGACGCATAACGAAAGATCAAGCCCGGGCTGCAGTCACCGAGCCGCACTGTTGTCAATGCCACGGTGGCTGCTGCTCCAAAAGGCGCGTTTCACCTGAATGCGCGTCTTCGCTCTGCACCGTCAGGTTGCCTGCCTGCCATCAAGATGTCGTCGTCAGAGATGCATGGGACGTGGGCGCCGTGCGTCCTCAGGGACTTAACGTGAAGTGGTGCCGCTTCGACGGGGTCATTTCCCGCCCTGACCTGTGAGCGGCTGGGAGCGAGAAGAGAACGGGCTGCTCTGTCTGGTCAGAAGCCTCTGAGTGCGGAAGAGGCCTGGCTTTAACGGCCGCTTGTTGGCAGATCCGCTGTGTAGCTGCAGGGTTGGTTTTGCACAACCGGCCGGTTCCTGTGGGTTCTGTGGAGGGAAGACGGCTGCGCTGGTGGGCGGCCGCTGGCTTTACGCACAAGCAGTGCTGAGCCGGCGGAGCCGCGGGTCCTTCTGGGCGGTGGGAGCACACGCCTGAGAGATAAAAAGGGTCGGAAGTGGCAGGCGGAGCAGCAGCGGGACTCCAAGTGCCGATGGAGCCGCAGGAAGGACGTTTGCAGGGAACCGAACCCCGTATTAGAAAGTTTCTTTTCATCACTTGGTCTTTGAACTCCATCTATTGTAATTATGAAGTGTGACTTGTAATATTCCAGAGACCCTTTTGCTAAACACTGTGTTTGATTTGGTTCAGAGACACACAACCACCACATTCCTGCTTTTCCTTCTCTCTCAAGAAAATGGGGTAGAGAGAGGTTCACAGGCGGGGGCCCCCCGTCTGCTTTGTTCGCAGTGAGCAAACACCGGAGCTGCCCTGCCGAGCGCGAGGTGGCTTCGCCCCCAGGCTTGGGTTTGCTGACGTCCCCTCACCCTCTGCCCGCCGTGCCCATGGGGTTGTTGGCGCTTGTGCCGTGTGTGAGGAGATGGGGTCCCGGCCCCTGTGAGAGGCGCTGGGTGGGGCCTGCAGCCCGTGTGGCTGGATCCCGAAACGTAGTGGGACAGCGGGGTCCTGGTTCCTGTGACTTGGGTTCGGCCCTTGGGGGCCAAGTTTCCCAGCAGAGGAGACCGGCTGCCCAAGAGGAGGCGTCAGGGGGCCGGGCCTGGGCCGGGAGCGACTGGCCGTGGGGCCAGAATGAAGTCCTGGGGTGCGGCCTCCGCTCCTCATGGAGGGCGACTCGGTCAGCGTCAGGGCCCATGGGTGCAGGGCCGGGTCGTTCTCGTTTTGTGTCCCTGCACCCGATGGATGACGTCGGAAGAGGAAGGCCTGGCACAGTGGCCGGAGGGTTTGAAGGTGCGGGAAGCGCGTGTTATATTTCTTTTGTTGGAAGCGACGGTGCAATTGCTGAGCAGCCGGTGCTCCTGGGGGTCTCGCCTGCAGGGCCTGGACTCGCGGCTTCGGGACGCGTGTGTGTCAACTGCGTAGAGGCAGACGGAGGCCGGGGAGCCCCGCTCTCCGCCGTCCACGTTCTGAGGGCATTTCCCACTGTCTGAGGAACCCGCAGGCGTCCCGAGTGAACACTTCCATCCCTGTGTTTAGCCGGCTCCTAGGCGGCCCCCCAAATATGACGAGCTTCCCAATGCAGATGCCTCCTTTGCAGCATGTCGTCACGCCGGCCGCTCGCTGCCCCGCTGACCACCTGCTCCGCGCAGCGACCGGCCTCGCGGTCGCCGTCCTCAGCGGGAGGACGCCATGCGGCCCAGCCCCCTCCCTGCACGTCGTAGGGAAGGTGACGGGATGTCTTCTTAGTCGTTCAAATCCAATAACTTGTCATCTGAAGGTTAAGTAGTGAGATATAAACTAGGAGAGGATAATATCAATTTTATGTGCACTGAAGGGCACAATAGACCTCTTTCAGGTGGAGGGAAAATTGTGCGTAAAATGTCTTGCATTTCAGCAGCAGGGCTGCGCTGCTCAGAGCCGAAGGAACAAGGAGTTTGGGGAAATTAATGAGAACGTGGGACACCCTAAAATGGGGCGAAGGCCGCCTCGTGTGATTGTAATTACGAAGCACTAATTTCTCAAGGTTGCGCGGTAAGAAGTAGTTGCCGTTTCATAGCCTCTTATATTGACTTTGTTACCTGCTCTGCAAATTCAACCACCTTTCACAAGGTTAAATCCTGGGAGAGAAGCATCACGCTCATTCCTTCCTGACTGTTTTTGGGCCTAATGTGTGTGACAAATACTATGGTGATAATACTGCTTGCCTTGCCTCATTTTTTCCCCTCTTACTCATGTTATTTCCATTTTGATTCAGTGAGAATTCAACACCCGGAAGGACTCCGTGAAAGTGGCTTTGCAATGTGCATTTTTATTATGATCCTCTGATTATCTCATTAGGTTTACGCTTGTCGTACAGATACAGTCTGTGCTGTGGGCTCTGCGCAGGTGCGTGCACGTAAGGAGAAACTTACTGTGTCATTAGCAGGCGGCACACACACAGGGTGGGCTCAGCAGGCACCAGAGGCCCCTGGGGTGAATCCCACCCAGTGGGGTGAGACCCCCCACAGCAGCCACTAAGCTGTGGACGTGGCCAAACCCCACGGTCAGTCAGCCTGAGGGTTCAGCCCACCCACGGATGTGCCGACAGTGATCAAGGCTCAACTGCAGCAGGACACACAGTCCACACAGGGACCCTCCTGGAGCCCCCAGAGCTGGTGACCAGGGAGACCGTGCTCCTGGGCCCCACGGGACACCTACTATCCTACAAGACCGGGAGACGTAGCAGGTCCACCTAATACAGGGGAGTGAAACGGGCGGCCCCCGAGGTAATTTTTCGTGGTCCACGAACCTCTGAAATGAAATGAAAATAGAAAAAATGGTTATGAAGAAAATAGCGCTTAGGGGAGATCAAGGCAAGACCGTCAACACAGTTCCCTCATTAGCCCTGTAACTACTGAAGACAAGTCTACACGTGGCCCAGTGCCTTCCCTGGGGGCCTGTGGGCGTATAAACGCGCTGACTCGGTTCCGGCGACGTTTGTAAGTGTGACGTGGCCCGCGTGAATCTTGCCTGTTGCACCAAATGGCCCGTGTTTTAATTGAACTTGACACCCCTGATCTAATACGTAGAAACACAGAGGCAGCCAGAGTGAGGAAACAAATATGTCCCAACTGAAAAAAAAAGAATAAAACTCCAGAAAAAAACCTAAACAGAGTGAAGATCAGCAGCCTCACAGACAATTCTAAACACTGGTTGTAAGGCTGCTGAAGGAAATCAGTGAGAACTTCAACAAAGAGACAGCACCGTGTTCACAGGACATAGAAACCATGGAAAACAGCCCGTCGGAGGTGAAGGATGCACTGGAAGGAATCACCAGCAGACCAGATGAAGCAGAGGATGGAGTCAGCGAGTCGGGAGCCAAAAAGTAGCAGAAAACATCTACTCAGAACAGCAAAAAGCAAAAAGAACCCACAAAAATGAGGATAATTCAAGGGGTGTCTGGGACAACCTCAAGTGTAACGACATTTGCCTCATAGAGGTACCAGGAGGAGAGAGAGAATCAGGGATTGAGAACCTGTTTGAAGAAAATGATGGAAACCCTCCCTTTCCTGGTAAAGGAAATAGTCACACAAGCCCAGGAAGCATAGAGGGTCCCAAACAAGATGAACCCAAACAGACTCGCACCAGACACCTCGTCCTAGAAATGGCAAAGGCCGAGGACGAGAGGATCCTAAAGGCAGCAAGAGAAAGATGTCTAGTGACTCAGTTTTATGAGACGCATATAAATGCCAGTCTCTGCCTCGAGCAAGATTTATATATAATTTTTCACAGAAATGAAAGGATAAAGGTTTCATAGTTACAAGATTTTGTCCCATAATATGTTTAAGTTTTTTACTACCGCTTATCCTCTCTGCTTCTCGCTACACACAGCTTCCCAAGCCTAGGTGCTCAGATGTCAAGTTTGACAACTGCTAACAACTATTACCTGACATCGATTTGTGACAACACTAACCCTTGTCTATGAAAAAGGAGTATAGACAGGGAAATGCACTTGGTTTCCTTAGAGTTTTCTGCACTTGTCCCCATTCCGAGTCTCTTCCTGTCTCGTGGACTTCAGCATCGCTGTGCTCAGACGTATGGAGGTGCACGCAGTCCGGCGTGTGCTGTGTTCAGTCCTACGGGGATGCACACAGTTGCTCGCTAGCGCACGACATGTCCCTGGACGCGTAGTTCACTGCCTTAGGGAGCTCGAAAGTCTGGAGGACCATGTCCTGGGGCATTTGGAATTATGCTGACCAGGGTTTACAACCCCGCCTCCAGGGGTTACCACGTGGTGAAGTTGGGCAAGGTACGCCCCTCCGAGCCTCAATCTCCTTGTCTGTGAGATGGGCAGTAGAGGTCATTTGCAGAGGAGGTTTAGGGTGAGCACGTCCAATACTATACACGAAGCCCTTAGCAACAGTGGCCAGCCCGTTCCGCGCTGCTCAGGACACTGCTGTCGTCTGCTCAGCACGGTTGGACGGGGCCGAGGCTGGACACCTGCCGGCAGCCGCGCCGTCTCGGGGGGCTGAGGGGTCTCTAGCCGGCCGCGCGCCCTCTACGCCGGCGTCTGCCTCCTGAGAGCCCTTCCCGCAGAGCCTTTCAGGGGGACCCGCGTCTGTGACGGGAATCTGGCGTCTTCCCTCATCGGGAAGAGAAGGGAAACGGGCGCCGTCGCGCTCGACGGCGCATCCAGAGACCGACCTCAGAGGCCAGGCCCCGGCCGACTGTTTCAGGAAAGAAAACGTCCTCGTACAGACGGACCTCCTCCCCCGTCCTGACCCCCAACAAATGGTTCAAATTTGAGGCAGAGTTTTAAGGACACAGTTTTTCTCCAGAATCTGAATTGAATCAGAGTTTTATTTCAGATAAAATCTTTGGGGCTCATAACTTAAAAAACACAACTTTTACTGGCATTACGCAATTGGCCACGGGTCATTTAGCGGAATGTTTGGATACGTAAGCCCAGGTTCTTTTAAGAGCTCAGGGTGGAGGGCGGGGACTGGATTTTGCTACAATCCAGGTGGCATTTCAGTTTATGTTTAATTTTAATTGGAAATCAAATACAGGCGAGGGAGGGGGAAAGAAAGTCTACCGTGTTTTCTTTCCTGCGAGTGCCCGGTGGGGAGGGGCGGACGCTGCGGCCAGATTTTAAGCAGCAGCTCGTTATTGGCAAGGCTGTGTTTTTGTCCAGCTCCAGCGCCGGCGTTTTCTTTCCTGCCACCTGAGTTTCCGCACCTGGAGTGGTTTTTCTGACTCGGTGCCCGTGCTGCCCACCCTCCGTAATCCCCGCGGGATTAGTACCTAGAGCCAGGTGAGCGAGTCTCACCCGGCACGAAACCCGCCGCTTCCCGGGGCTGCGGTCGGCCGTGTCCCCGGCCTGGGTTCCGGCCTGAGATGACGGCCGGTTCTCGTGAAGGCCGGGCCGCTGTCGGAGGCGTGATCAGGAAAGGGGCGATTTTCTTAAAGCCGGGATTTCAGTAGGTCCTCCAATTTGTGAACACGCGTGGCTGTAGGTGCTTTTTGTGACTGTGGTAGTCCGGGAGGGGCTGCGGAATGTTCCGGAAGAGGTGCTGTGACAGCCACAGAACGCCCCCCGCCCCTGCGGACGCCCCCCGCCCCTGTGCCCAGATGGGAGCCCCCCTACTGGCCTGCGTAGAGCTTGGTGAGGTTTGCACGTGTTCCATTAAAGATTAAATCCCCAGTATTTTGAATCTTCTGTTTTGGTGGATACATTCTTAGGCCCTTTTAAACGTAATCACACCTGCACATTTTCACATGTCCCTGTCCCCACTCGCACCACGAAACGTTACAGATTGAACAATAAAACAGCGAGCGGGGCTGGGGCAGGCGATTCAGGAGAACTTGGTTTTTACAAAACAGTCGTGGGATTTAAAGTGAAGTGTAGGGAACAGTCAGTAATGTGGTCGTAACTGTGAGCTCTGCCAGGTGGGCACTAGACCAGCAGGGGGTCACTTCCTAAATTCTGTGAACATCTAACCAGTTACTCTGCCGTGTGCCTGAAGTTCACGTAAAATAACATGACTGTCAACTGTAGTTGAAAAAAATAGCAATCAATACAAGAAGTAATACTGTTGATTCTCGTATGTGGTGGGTTAATTCTCTTCTATGCCCCGTGCCCCCTGAGAGGCATTTTGTGTCCACATCTCTGTGACTCTGCTCTCTTCCGGCTGCACCGCGGACGACCACGCAGGACCCCCGAGCTCCGTGAAGAGGAGGACCCACGATGGATCGGCGATCGGGCTGACGGTGGGGGCTCCAAAGCCGCAGGACCCACCACTCAGACCGTGTGCGTCTCCCCAGCCGGGGAACGAGTCTCGGTGTCCACGACTGTCCTGGACGCCGCTGGTTAAGCCCAGCTCTGCCTTGACCCTCACGTCGGCTAACGTGTTGCCGTCTGGACCAACACGGAAGGCCAGGCACCACCAGGCGGCGTGAGCCTCTCTTGGTCTGGCCTTACCCTTCTCACCTTTGGAGGTGATGTGACGGGTCCGCTTTTGGCAGCAGCGGTGGAGCAGGCTGGGAAGCAATTCTGTTGGCAGGAAACTCCTAATGGGAGGCTCCCCCATGTCCTGCCTGCTGTCGGGAGCTGAGGGACCAAGGCTCCTGGAAGCTGTCACTGTGGCCCCGTCCGCGGGGTCGTAGCAAAGACGCACACTCTGTGGGCTGGGAAGAGGGGCAGTCACTTCAGGTGCCCGTGGTTGCCCCTCAGGCTGCTCTGAAAGACCCCGCGGGGCCTGTGACCGGGGGGCTCTGCTTGCTGAGGTTTCCATGTAATTCTGCACAGAGCCCGCGGTGATCAGAAGGCAGGCAGGCGCACAGACGTTCTTCCCGAGGTTTTAATTTTAACTTTTTCCTTTAGTGTATCAGACACTTTCAGCTTCGGAACAAAAGGCCCCGTATGTGGGTTTTCCTCCGTTAAAACGGTTGGAGGGCCAACCTGGAAACTTCCTGGAAACGGAAGCTGGGCTTTGTCCGTGGTGAGCAAGGGCGGGCCCCGGTCCAAGGAGTGTTTGCTGTTGGCCTTAGAATCATGCTAATGAGATTATTAGGGGGTGGAGATTTTCAATAAATAATTGATAAGGATTAGAAAGTGCCTTCTCTGCAAATAAACTTCAGCGTAATTAATATTCATGGACGCTGTTTGTCAACAGAAAAATGGAAATGTGGAGGCTGCCCTGCTGCAGACGCGGCTCTGAAGGACGTTGGAGGTGAGGGGACCCCGGCTGGGCGCCCCCCGTCTCCCTCTGAAAGAAACCCTGGAATCCGGGTCCCTCACAGACTGGGTTGCAGGGCATGAAGGCGAGAGGCGGCTTCCCAATAATCACGCAAGAGCAGCCGGCTGAGAGCCGTTTGTATTTCTTTCCACCATCTGCGCGCCCACTCCGGACATCAGACGCCGCCGCCGTCGCTCATTGAGAACTTGAACTTCAAAGTACAGCGAAGCCTCGGATGGCAAGCGTTGGGAGCAGGGACACGGAGCGCGAACAACAGGAGAAAAAGGCCTGTTTACGGGGTTGCATTTGTGAGCCCACGCTCCTCACATATCGCTCCCCCAGGAGCAGCAAGAACATGTGCGGCTCCAACAGCGATTTAACATCTGAAAACGGTGCTCAGAGAGCTTCTGTCTGGTTGTGATGTGACAGGAGCTTCTGAGGGGCCTGGGGACTCCATCGCTTGTATTTATCTGTAGCGTCTCTGGCTTTACTCAGAGGTAATTGCGTAGTTAACCCCTCAAACGGCTTTAACCCTCCAAGTGCCAGTGTCTGACACTGTACGAAGTGCACTTTCATCCCAGCAAAGGCAGACTTCGGAATTCCTTTGCCAAAAATTATTTAAATTAAAAAAATAAATGTGTGAGGGACAGAGGGGAGTCTGTGTGTGTAGGGGGCTGGGGGTGGGTGGGTGGATGGGTGGATGGATGGTAGACGGATGGTGGACGGATGGATGGGAAGAAGTTATGGTAGCATTTAGGAATTAGATTTAGGGAAGGCCGCATCGCCTACCTTTCTTGTTGGGAAGAAGAAGAAATAAAAGAGAGAATGACAAAACACAGCTGTTTATATTTTGATTTCATCGGGACTTGAGCTTAGAGAGCAGAAAAGGCGCCGTGGATCCAAGAGCAGGTGCAGATGGGCCCGGAGTCGGGAGTGAACGGCTTCCTCCCTTGGTCATTCCAAGAGGCCCACTTAGCAGCTTGTGGGAAGCAAATATTGACGCAAACTGCATGATTACCTCAAAACCCCAAATTCCTCGAAGATGCAAAACAGTTTTCAGCAGAGAACACGCTAGCGAGCGGGGATCCCGTTGCTGGAGGGAAGCAGGATCCCAGGCCCCCGTGAGCCGGGGCCGCGCGGCGTCCACAGTTTATCTTCGGGCGTCTCTGTTGTCTGGGCCCTGGGGACGGGTCCCGTCATGATGAACGTCACCGTCTTCAACTCGCCATTCGGCCTGAGCCTGGGATTTGTACATTGGGCTCATCCCAGTGTTTTAACTGAATATGATAATGAAGGTGGCAAAATGGTGCAAACAATAAACTAACAAGCAAGAGCCCTCTTCTTATCTACTGTCTGACTATCTTATTTGAATTAGGTATCTGAGCAAAAAATAAACCTTTTTGGAGAAGCCGGGATGGCGCAGCGGGTTAAGTGCTCACGTTGCAGCCCCGGGTCCAAGGATTGAATCCCAGCCCCGGCCCGTGTGGACCCATGTGCTGAACTGGGGTGATTCCCAGGCGGGAGGCCCCCAGCCCGACCTGGTGCCCACCCTGTGCGCCCCCGCCCACCTGTGGAACAAAACCATGTGGAAAACTAAGGATGAGCAGCTATGGAGGCTCTGGGCCCTCCCCCCCCCAATTCCGCCTCAGGTCC
>PVKE010011429.1:0-40302 GCA_004027555.1 Craseonycteris thonglongyai | reverse complement strand
ACAATAAAAGAAGAGAATACAGAAAAAACAGTCATAAACACCATCAAACTAAAATAATGGGAAGAGAAAAGCAAAGAAGCAATAAAAAAAAAAAGGTACTAGAAAACAAAAGATAAAATGGCTATAGGAAATCCTCACGTATCAATCATCACCCTAAATGTAAATGGACTGAACTCACCAATAAAAAGACACCAAGTAGCAAACTGGATTAAAGAACAAAAACCAACCTTACGCTGTCTACAAGAAACACACCTCAGCCACAAGGATAGACTCAAGGTGAAAGGGTGGAAAAAAATACTTTAAGTAAATAGCACCCAGAGAAAAGCAGGTGTAGCCATACTTATATCTGACAAAAACAGACTTCAGGATCAAAAACACAATAAGAGACAAAAATGGACATTTCATAATGATAAAGGGGACAATGCAATAAGAAGATATTGTTGTTATATGTGCCCCCAACCAAGAAGCACCAAAATTTACAAAACCACTACTAACAGATCTAAAAGGAGAAACTGACAAAAACACAATTATAGTAGGGGACTTAAACACCCCATTGACAGCCATGGACAGATCATCCAAACAGAAAATAAAGAAATACCAACTTTAAATTATACATTACAGCAACAGGACATAATTCACATTTGCAGAACACTTTATCCTAAAACACAGAACTATACATTGTCTTCTGGTGCGCATGGAATGTTTTCAAGGATAGACCACATGCTGGGCCACAAAGCTAGCCTCAGCAAATTTAAGAAGACCAAAATCGTACCAAGTGTATTCTCCAATCACAGAGCTTTGAAATTGGAGATCAACTACAAAAAGAAAGGAAAAACCACATATACATGGAGATTAAACAACATGTTATTAAAAAATGACTGGATCAAAGAAGAAATAAGAGATTAAAAAATACATAGAAACAAATGACAACAAAAACACAACATACCAAAATGACTGGGATGCAGCAAAAGCAGTAATAAGAAGGAAATTTATATCACTACAGGCCTTTCTCAAGAAACATGAAAAATCACAAGTAAACAACCTAATATTACATCTTTAAGAACTAGAAAAAGAACAAAAAACACCCAAAACCAGCAGAAGGAAAGAAATCATAAAAATTAAAGCAGAGCTACATGAAATAGAGAATTTAAAAAAAAAATAGAAAAAAATTAACACAAGAAAGAGCTGGTTCGTTGAAAAACCCCTGGCTACACTCACCAAGGGAAAAAGAGAAAACACACAAATAACCCAAATTAGAAATGAAAGGGGAAATTACAACTGATACAACAGAAATACAAAGCATTATACAAAAATACTATGAAGGACTATATGCCACCAAATTTTGCAACCTAGAAGAAATGGACAAGTTTTTAGAAACATACAGTCTACCTAGATTGATTCAAAAAGAACTGGATAACCTAATCAAACCAAACAGTAAGGAAATTGAAACAATCATCCAAAACCTTCCCAAAAGCAAGAGTCCAAGACCAGATGGTCTCACTAATGAGTTTTACCAGGCATTCAAAGAGGAACTAACACCTATCCTTCTCAAACTTTTCCAAAAAATTGAAGAAGAGGCAATAGTTTCCAACTCATTCTATGAGGCCAACATTACCCTAATACCAAAGCCTGACAAGGACATGACAAAAAGAGAAAACTACAGACCAATATCTCTGATGAACACCGACACAAAAATCCTAAACAAAATACTAGCAAATAGAATACAACTGCATTAACAAGATTATACATCACTATCAAGTGGGATTCATCCCAGGGGCACAAGGATGGTTCATTTCAACATACACAAATCGATCAATTTGATACACCACATAAACAAAATTAAAGATAAAACCTATATGATTTATATCAATTGATGCAGGAAAAGCATTTGACAAGATACAACATCCATTTATGATCAAAGCACTTAATAAAATGGGTATAGAAGGAAAATACCTCAACATAATAAAGGCCATATATGACAAACCCTCAGCGAATGTCATACTGAACAGGGAAAAATGCTTTTCTTCTAAAATCAGGAACGAGACAAGGATGTCCCCTGTCACCACTGCTATTCAACATAGTGCTAGAAGTCCTAGCCAGAGAGCCATTAGGCAAGAAAAAGAAATAAAAGGCATCCAAATTGTAAATGAAGAAGTTAAACTGTTAACTTTTCGCAGACGATATGATCTTTTATCTAGAAAACCCCAAAGACTCCACCAGAAAACTGTTAGAAATAATATATGAATACAGTAAAGTTGCAGGATACAAAATCAATGTACAAAAATCCACAGCATTTCTATATACAATGAAACTTCAGAAAAAGAAATAACAAAAACAATACCGTTTGTGATCAAAACAAAAGTACTAAAATACTTAGGAATAAACTTAACAAAGAACGTGAAGGATTTATACATGGAAAACTATAAGACACTATTAAAAGAAATTGAAGAAGATACAAAGAAATGGAAGGATATTCCATGTTCATGGATTGGAAGAATCAACATACCTAGTTAAAATGACCATATTACCCAAAGCAGTATACAGATTTAATGCAATGCCCATCAAAATCCCACAGACATTCTTCTAAGAAATAGATTTTAAAAATTATCAGATTCATATGGAACCACAAAAGGCTCCGAATTGCCAAAGCAAGCCTTAGGAAAAAAAGAAAGGCCGGAGGCATCACACTCCCTGACTTCAGTGTATACTACAAAGTGTCAATAATTAAAACAACTTGGTATTGGCAGAGAAACAGACATACAGACCAATGTAACAGAATCAAAAAGCCAGAAATAAACCCACAAATATATGAACAGATAATCTTTGATAAAGGAGCAAGAAATATACAATGGGGAAAAGAAAGCCTCTTCAGTAAATGGTGCTGGAAGAATTGGAAAACCACATGCAAAAGAATGAATCTGAACTGTGAACTATCACCATATACCAAAATTAACTCAAAGTGGATTACAGACCTCCACATAAGATCCAAAACTATAAAGTGCATTGAAGAAGGCATTGGCACTAAACTTATAGACCTTGGGCTCAGAGAGCACTATGAACTTGACCCCAAAGGCAAGGGAAGTAAAATAAAAGTAAATGAATGGGACTATATCAAACTAAAAAGCTACTACAAGCAAAGGACACCATCAACAAAGTAAAAAGGAAACCAACCGAATGGGAGAAAATATTTGCAAACAATGCCTCTGATAAGGGGCTAATATCTAAAATATATGAAGAACTCATACAACTCAACAACAAAGAAACAAACGATCCAATTAAAAAGTGGTCAGAAGACCTAAACAGACACTTCTCTCCTGAAGACATACAAACAGCCAAGAGGTAATGAAAAAAATGCTCAACATCACTAGCAATTAGGGAAATGCAAATTAAAATCACAATGAGATGCCACCTCACACCTGTTAGAATGGCTATAATCAACAAGACAAGGGATAACAAGTGCTGGAGAGGCTGTGGACAAAAAGGAACCCTCATACACTGCTGGTGGGAATGTAAATTGGTACAACCACTGTGGAAGGCAGTGTGGAGATTCCTCAAAAACTAGGAATGGAATTGCCATATGACCCAGCAATCCCTCTCCTGGGTATCTACCCAAAAAACCTGAAAACCTTAATCTACAAAGATATATGTACCCCATTGTTCATCGCAGCACTGTTCATGGTGCCAAGTCATGGAATCCGCCAGTTCCTCTAATAGATGACTGGATAAAGAAGTTGTGGTACATTTACACAATGAAATACTACTCAGCAATAAGAAAAGATGAAACACAGCAATTTGTGACAACATGGATGGACCTTGAAAACGTCTTATTAAGCGAAATAATTCAGACTGAAAGAATCAAGAAACGTATGACCTCACTTAAAAGTGGAATATAAAACTGAAAGGAACAAAGAAACAAAGACTTATGGACACCATCAATAGTTCAGTGGTTACCTGAAGGTAAAGGGGGAGGTGGGTGGGAGAGATGGGTGGGGGGAGTAGGGTGGGGGAATCAAGCATGTGGTGATGGAAAGTGAGCTGATTTTGGGTGGTGAGCACATAATGCAATGTATAGACAATGTAACGTAGAATTGTACACGTGAAACCAATGTAATTCATATCAAGCAATGTCACCCCAATAAATTTAACAATAAAAAAAAGAAGGAAAAATGAAAATAAAAAGTTACTGGGAAAAAAAAAAAAAGAATGTGAATCCAAATCTGAGTGACTTTAATTTCAGTGCTCTAAATCAGGGGTGGGCAAACTGTGGCCCGCTACAGGTTTTTTTGTGGCCCACCAAGACATCGGATTTTTATGATACAATTTATATCTTTTCTGAAATACAAAGTGAACTAATAAGTGCAATCATTTTAAAAGGTGTGGCCCTCCTCTAACCTTCATTTCCACAAAGTGGCCCCTGAGCCAAAACAATTGCCCACCCCTGCTCTAAATCATTACATTATGTTAACAAGAGAAGAATTGTATCTTACACAAGGCCTTAGATTCATGGGAAACGTAGACTACTCAAGCAGTGCTTCTAGTTCTACAAGGTGTGGTGCAATAAATAAGCTTAAAGCAAATGCGTCTTTACTAACAAAACAAACAGAAAAATTCTCTTTGACTGAAGCACAGAATTTAAGTACTTTCATAAATATTCAGGGAATACTTTACAGCTCAGCCATATTGATTCAGAATTAAGACATCCATAGGCTTTGAGAATCTGATTGTAGCATAGTCCATGGGAAGGAGCAAGGACAGTGCTTTGAACTTGGTATCTCCTTGAAAGATCCTAATAGAGATTTCATCCTGGTAGTGATGAAATAAATGGTTAATCTATAAAATATAGACAGTGGAGTCAAATTCTATGTTTAGAATACAAATTCTTGGCAGTAGAAAACAATATTCATAAAACCATTAGTAAGATAGTACATATTTGTGTGTTCCATCCTTTCATGACTCCATTCTTCTGTGCCAACATCCATCCTTTTACTGAGTTAAAATTATCCATGTGCTGACAGGAATTTAGGCTCAACAATATACATTGGCTCCAAGTGTCTTCAGTGCTTTCAAGTTTCATTCTCATCACTGATTGTGCGTATGTCCCAAATATTTGAATAGATTCCTGACATCAAAATTCCCCAAATTATTTACCCAGGCACTTGATCTGTTTTCTCTTTCCGGTTTTATTCAGATATAGTTGCCATATAACACTGTGTAAACTGGTTTAAGATCCCAGACCTGGAGGGGCAACATTTGGACATACGTCTTTTAATGTACCCTGCCCAAGAGAAGGCAACCAAGACCCAGCGTTTTTTGACCCCCCAACCTAACAATAGAAGGCAACCCAAATAGGCTCACTTCACTCCAGCTTTAAACAGAAGTCTCTGGCATCAGGAGACTCTGACACCCCTGGGATGAGGAATGGGTAGGGAGCCCTGCAAACAGTTAGTGGCCAGGAGAATTACTCTCCTCCCCCACCAGAGCTGAGATGCCCCTTCTCCACAGATATTTACTGAGGCATGGGAGCAAGAGGGCCTCAGACATAAGTGGCCCTGTCTGGAAAGCTTTTTTGTCTCCACGGACTGGAGACACCCCTCACAGCAAGATGGGGAGATAGAGGGGCAGTGGAACCATCAACAGGGACCCAGCCACAATAAATGGCCAGGCCCAGGAAGTCTCTTTGATGTATGGGCTCGAGACTCTTCTTTTCCTGCCCAGATGCATGAGGGCAGCCAGGAGACAACGGTGTAGACCTCAAACTCAAGAATCACTCTCTGTCCCATATAGGCAGGTTGTATCCTGCCACAAGCACCCAATCAGGAAATCCTCTTTCTTCCTATGGGCCTAAAAATCCTCTTTCCCACAGGGAGACACCAGGGCAGACAGGTGGAACTGGCAAGAGGGACACAGCCATACTAGAGGTTCAGCCCAGGGAGGCTCTTTGTCCCACGGGCATCTCTTCTTCCTCTCTGTTCCGTTAGGGAGCACCAGCAGGAACCAGTGGGAGCCTCAGTGGCACTACATAAATGAAGAGACAAAGCTAATACTTAAAAGGCTCTGAAAGTTAAAATGTCATTAAAACCTCAGCCTACAAAATAGGCCAGTAACTGCTGGTTTGCTGAAATAACCTGACTGCCTGATGTAGTATAATAAAGGTTTTAAGTGTTCCTATCTAGAGTCTCCTAACATAATAGACAAAATGAATAGGATGACATAGTAAATCATCTGTTATGCCAAGAAGCAAGAAAACCACAGTCAACTGACATGAACACTGACAAAAATTTTAAAGCAATCATCATAAAAAAAGTTTCAAGTTAAATTTGTCTTGAAACAAATGAAAAACTAGAAAATCTTAGCAAAAATTGAAGTTTTAAACAAGAAGTTATAAACTTTAAATGCAATAACAAAAAGAACTAGTTGGATGGGCTTAATAGAGCAGAGGATATAACACTGAGGAATAAATTTAGCCAAGGAGGTACAGAGAGTATGCATTGAAAACTATAAAACATTGCTGAAAGAAATTAAAGAAGACCTAAGTAAATGGAAAGGAAGACCTAATATTGTTCAGATGTCAGTGCTACCCATAGCTACCTACAGATTCCTCAGAATCCCTATCAGCATTTCAACAACCTTTTTCTCCCTCAAAATGGAAAGTCAGTCTTCAGATTCATATGGACCTGCAAGAAGCCCAAATAGCCAAAACAATCTTAAAAAAGAACAAAGGATTCACAACCTTATTACAAAGCTATTGTCATCACAACAATGTGTGGTACTGGTATAAGAATAGGAATAGACTAATGAAATAAAATTGAGAGCCATAAATAAATCCATATATTTATGGCCATTTGATTTTTGAAAATGGTACAAAGACTAGTCAGTGGGAAAGCACAGTCTCTTCAACAAAACGATGCGAGGATAACTGAATTCCATATGCAAAAGAATGAGGGTCGATGCTTACCTCATAGTATATACAAAAATTAACTCAAAATGGACTAATGATCTAAATAAAGGAGCTAAAAGCATTAAACCCTTGGAAAAAACCATAAAGAGTAAATCTTTATGACCTTGATGTGGCATAAGATTCTTAGATAAGAAACCAAAAGATAACTTAAAAAAAAAACTTAAATTGAACTTTATGAAAATTAAAAACTTTGTGCATGAAAGGAAACTATCAAGGGAGTGAAAAGACAACCCATATGATAAGAAAAAGTATTTGCAAATCATATCTGCTGAGGGTTTAAGATCCAGAACATGAGGGGTGTCCAGAAAAAAACCAAGCCATAAAAGCCTCTCTTTTTCATATCACATGGCTGGGTATTTTCTGGGCAGCCTCCCTATATAAAGGGGGAAGCTGAGTTATTGTAACTGTAAGATATTTTATGTAATTCTCATAACCATAAAGAAAATAGTAATAGAATATACACAAAAGGAAATTAATTTAAACATTTCTTAAAAAAGCATGTGAAACAGAAAAAGACAGTAATGTAGGAATAAGGAATAAAACTGTAGGGCACATAGAAAACAAATAGTACAAGGACAAAAGTAAGTCCCTCCTTATCAGTAATGCAATGCAAATGGATTAAACTCTCTAGTCAAAATACTGACATTGTCAGAATGGTTAAAAATACCTGATCCAACTATGTGTCCAAAGACATAAAAATGTTGGAAGTAAAAGTATGGAAAAATATTCCATGCAAATAGTAACCAAAAGAGAGCAAGGGTGACTAATTATACTAATAGTAGACAAAATAGACTAAATCAGAAAGATTATAAGAGATAAAGATATTAAATATTAGTAAAAGATTCAATACAGCAAAAAGATACAACAGTTACAAACATTTGTGCACCTAATGAAAGACCATAAAAATATCTGAAGCACAAAACATACTATAAGGGAAAGCTGTCAGTTCTACAATAATTCCACAGTTATGCAATAATGTGAGCTCACCTCACTCACAATAATGCTAGAACAATCAGACTATAAATCAGGAAACAGAGGCTATAAACAACACAACAAACCAACTAAATCTGTCAGTCATGCAAAACATTCTACCCAACAGCAGCACACAGACATTTTGCAGGATAGACCATATGTTAGTCCACAAATTAAGTCTCAATAGATTATAAAGAGATAACGTACATACCATACAAAGTATCTTCTGACTAATGAGATAAAGTTAGAAATCAATAACAAAAAACTGGAAAATTCAGTGTAAATTAAACACTACTCTTTTAAACAACAAATGGACCAAAGGAAAAATCATGAGAAATTAGAAAATATTTGGAGATGAATAAAAATGAAAACACAACATACCAAAATTTATAGAATGCAAAAAAACTAAGTGGAAAATTCATAGCTCTAAATACATTTTTTTATGACAGATCTGAAATCAACAATCTTAACTTTACAACTTAAGAAATTAGACAAAGAAAAGCAAACTAAACCCAAAGTTAGCAGAAGAAAAGGATAAAGATTAGAGCAGAGATAAGCCAAATACAGAACAGAAAAACAATAGGGAAAATCATGAAACCAAAAGTTGGTTCTCCAAAAAGTTCAACAAAGTTGCCAAACCTTTTAGCTAGATAGACTAAGAAAAAAAAGAGACTCAAATTACTAAAATCAGAAATGAAAGTAGGGGCATTACTACCAATTCTACCAAAATAAAAAGGATTGTGAACAGTTGCATGCCAAAAAGTTAGGTAACCTAGATGAAATGAACAAATTTCTAGAAATGCAAAACCTACCAAGACTAAATCATGAAAAATTGAAAATCTGTACTAGTAAAGTGATAGAATCAGTTACCAGGTTCTCCAACAAAGAAAAGCTTTGAACCTGCTGGCTTACTGGTGAATTCTACCAAACATTAAAAGAACAAATAATACCAATCCTTCTCAAATTTTTCCAAAGATTTGAAGAGAAGGGAATACTTTGTAACTTTTTCTATTAAAACAGTGTGATCATGATCCCAAAGCCAAAGAAAGACACTACAAGAAACAAAACTACAGACCACTATTCCTTATGAACATAAATGGGAAAAAATCAACAAAAATTAGGACACAGACTTCATTAGTATATTAAAAGGATTATATACCATGACCAGGTGGGATTTATTTCTGGAATGCAAGAATGGTTCAACATAATGAAAATCGAATAATGTAATACACTACAACAAAAGGAAGGGGAAAAAATTCACTTAGTCATCTCAATTGATGTATGAAAAGCATTTGATAAAATTCAACATCCTTTCATGTTTAAAGCATTCAACAAAATAAGAATAGAATGGAACTATTTCAACATAATGAAAGCTATGTATTGGAATTATCTCAACAGAATGAAAGCCATGTATGAAAAACCCACAGGAAATATCACATTCAGTGATAAAAGACTGAATGCTTTTCCTCTAACAACAGGAGCAAGACAAGGCTACCTGTTCTCACCACTTCTATTCAACATAATCTTAGAGGTTCTAGCCAGAACAATTGAGAAAAATATAAAATATCCAAATGGGGAAGGAAGAAGTAAAATTACGTTTGCAAATAATATTACATGTAAAGAACCCTAAACACACCACACCACACGAGCTAAACAAACAAAGCCATTAGCACTAAAAAATAAATTCAGCTAAGTAGGAAGGATACAAACATTAACATTCAAAAATCAGTTGTATTTCTATACAAAAGCATATGAATCTGGGAAAACTGGATATCCACATGCAAAAGAATGAATTTGAGCTTTTACCTAACACTATATATAAAAAAAAATTGACTCAAAATGGATCAAAGAAGTAAATATAAGACCAAAAACTAAAACCCTTAGAAGAAAGCTTTATGAAATAGGAGTGGGAAGTGATATCTTGGATAAGACACCAAAGGCACAGATAACAAAATGAGAAATTGGATATTGTGAAAATTTTAAATTTGTGTGTATCACAAGACACTGTCTCTAGAGTAAAAAAGGCAACCCACAGAATGGGGGAAAATATTTGCCAATTGTGGATATATAGAGAACTCTTAAAAGTCCCAACAATAAAAAGAAGAAAACCAATTCAAATATGGGCAAAGGACTTGAATACATAGTTCTCCAAAGAAAATATATATGCATGGTGAATAGGCACGTGAAAAAATGTTCAGCATTACTAATCACAAGAGAAATCTAAATCAAAGCCCCAATGAGATACCATTTCACATCCATTATAATAGCTACTATGAAAACAATAGAAAATAAGTGTTGGTGAGGATGTAGCGAAATTGGAACCCTTGTGGGGCATTGTTGGCGGTAAAATGGTACAGCTGCTCTGGAAACAGTATGGAGGTTCTCAAAAAATTAGAAATAGAATTACCACATGACCCAGCAACTTCAGTTCTTTGTATAAAGCCAAAAGAATTGAAAGCAGGTCTCAAAGGGACATTTGTATATCCATGTTCATAACAGTGTTATTCACAATAGCGACAATGTGGAAGTAACCCAAGTGTCCATTGATCAATAAGTAAATAAGCAAAATGTGGTCTATACATACAATGGAATATTATTCAGCCTTAAAAAGGAAGGAAGTTCTGACGCATACAATGACATGCCTGATTGTCTGTAGCCTGACTAACAGAGTGTGTTGTTAGTTTATTTTTCCAGTACAGTAGGTAAGAAAGATACCTCCATGGTTGTAATTTGCATTTATTTTATTGTGTGACATGGAGAAGCTTTTCATGTATATGGGCCATATGTATATTTTATTTTTAAGATCTCTGTTTTGTTTTGTTTTTTAAATAAACCTAACCTAAGGAGATGGAAAAAAGAAAGTGGATCCACACAAGAGAGCAAAGGCAAAATATCTAAGATTACTTGGAAAGAAAAGTGGTAAAGAAGGAGTCTTACAATAATACTTGTTCCTTTTGTTGTTGTTGTTCCCCTTTATTCTATTTTCTTTCACTGGAAAAGTTCATGATTCACCTGAACAACATATAATTGAAGAAGTAGGTGTCACATTGTGATTATTTTTCTTTCCATCTAATCTTCACAAATTTACAAGGTTGACTTTGTTTCAAGAGCTAGATGCACATTAACAAGTTAATGTTTTCCTCTAACCTGTCTTTTTTCCCCTACAGACTAGGTTTAGCTCTGTCATCCATAATCTCCTAGAGTCTAGCTTCCGTGTAGTCACTGTTTTGATTTTGCCACTCCTAACTCCTCTAAGAACTACACATCAATATGTAGTTAAGTAAAATATTATCAAAGTATTGTTTTTTGAGAGGACTTCAAACAAATATTGTCAGAGTATATATGTTGTGCTTGGAGTCACTTGCATTTCTAGGCATTCATTATCACTTTGACACCAGATGAGTCTCCTCTTTTAAATCTCATGGTTTCCGTATGTTTTTTTTTTGTTGTTGTTGTTGTTGTTTTTTATATTTATTTATTTTTATTGTTTTTTGACAGAGAGAGAGAGAGAGAGATACAGAGACAGAGAGAGAACTGAACTGGGGGAGCTCTCAGCTCAGCATATGGGTCCGCACGGGCTGGGGCCGGGACTCGATCCCTGGTCCTCGGGGCTGCAAAGTGAGCGCTTAACCCACTGAGCCATCCCGGCTTCCCCATTCCATATGTTCTTAACCAGCTTTTCTTTATTCCTAATAATCTGCTTTTCCGTTGTTTGGTTTTAAGCACAGATTGTTTTGTATTGCTGCTTCTAGGTGAAATACCATCTGCGTTTTGTTAGGATACAAAGGAGTATATGGTGGCCAGACTTGTTGGGCTGGAAAACATCCTTACTGTTTCCTATTCGTTCACCTTCAGGACCCAGAAACCCGTATCATAATGATGGAGGAAGTCCTGGTGAGCAGGTTCTTGAGCATACTTACTTTGTTTTCCCAGTTGTGTGCTGACCTCTACACATATATAATTCTATTGATACATACACAAATGCAATTGTATATATAAAATATATCTGTTTATTCTTAATTGTAGTAATTTTCTTAATTAAATTTATATTCTACCAAAACAATTTTTCAGTCTTATTTGGCAAACCTAATATATATATATATGTATATGTATATGTATGTATATATATGTATATATATATGTATGTATATATATGTGTGTGTGTGTGTGTGTATGATTAATCTATACCATGCTTCATACTCTTTGAATTCTTATGTCAATATATCTCTTTATGTAGTTGTGGTTTAATGTTACACTTTCCACACATTTTATTTGTTGACATTGCTTGCCTGTTCATGTCTGTATACAGTTCTATTGATTTGATCTAAAAGTTTTTACATTGTGATGTAATTTTTAAATTCAGATGTTATTTTATACATTATCATGTGAAAAGTTTTTAATTTAGGTTCACCATCTTGATAGTGTATCTTTAGCAAATATTAAATAGAAGAAAAAGGCTATGCACATTCTAGCATTAGCAATAAAAATTACAAATAGCATAACCAGTAAGAGAATAGATGAACCCATTAGTCATTAAAAGTAATCTTTATGAAGTCAGTTCAGAAAAGAAGAATTTAAGCTGAATCTATAGGCACCTGTACAAATTAGCTAAATGGAGATGGTGGGGCTTATTCCAGTCAGTGGACATAAAATTCTGAACACATACCAGACAACATGCTACATTCAGGGAACTACATGGCCTATTGTTTGTTTGCTTTATTTTTTTAATAGTGAGAATAGAGGGATTCATGATGCAGGCTGTTAGAAATGAGACTAGAGGAAAGTAGGTAATTAAAGACCTAGTGTGAACAGTGAAGAAGTGCAAAATTTCTCCTGGGAGTTAGGAGAGACAGGGATAGCAGTATTTAGCATGAATAGAAGTGATGTGATGTGGTGGTGGATGCATCTCTCCAAGTCATGACACTCATATCAAACCTGAACATAAAATTTTTGTTTTACACTGTTGAACAAATAAGACTGTGACCTATTTTTCACAATTTATATGATAATTTATATAATTGATCAAGATATTTCAGAGTGACTTTTCCTCAGACATTGGGATTTTATTTTGTCATTTCACTTTTTACTTTCAGGTGGTACATTACTTGAGAACAGGCAGGTTTCCTTAATACCACATTGTTAGGGGAAGAGGGAGGGCAGAATGTTAGAGCAAGAAGGGAGAATGGAGAACTGCATGCTAGGTAGCATTCAAATGAAGGAGGAGTAAACAAAAAACAAAGGTACAGAGACTGAGAAGGATTGACAGGGAAGTGCGTGGAAAATTAAGATATCTACATGAAATAGGAAGAATGGGAAACTATAATTAATATTTTAGTTACATCACCACAAAAGAACCTTTTTGATATTTTAAAACTTAAAAACAATGATTCTTTTACAGAACAGGAAGTTTTTCAAATAATTTAACACAAACTTTATTTAAAGGTTTAAAGATTTATAATTATTCAATAGTTCCATGTATATTTTACATATATTGTTGGTTCCAAATGTTTTTCCAATTTATAATATTATCCATGTTGTTTTTTATTGAACAGAAATCTTTAATTTAATGCAATTCATCATTTTTTGCCATGTGGTCTCATCTTTTGAACTCCTAAGTTCAAAAATATTGTGCTGTTTCTCCTTTATGGTTTTTCCTTCTACTATTTGGTTAATTCATGACAAGTTCACATTTGTATGTGTTTCTGGTTCTAACATGTATAATTACAATCCTTGAGGATAAGAGAGAAGAGTGCAAAAAATAGGTATAGAAAAATGGCTGAAAGAGTCCTAAATTCAGTTAAAGACAATACCCATAAAGTGGCTGGAATAGATACATATGTATAAGATGAAATAGATTTCAAGAAAAGGGGCCAATTGTTCAGGAGGATATACCAACTATAAATGTATAAGCATCTACAAACAAGAGTGTTAAGATACATGAAGCAAAAATTGACAGAATTAAAGGGAGAATTTGGCAATTCCACAACTATAACTGGAGATAGTAATGTCCTCTTAGCAATTGATGGGCCGTCAAAAAAAATTACAAAGAAGTACGTGATATGAATAACATTTTCAATTTCTCTGAACTGATTGACATTTGTAGAATACATACTCATCACTGGTAGACTACACAATTTTTTAAGGGACACATGGTGTTTTCATCATGATAAATAACTCTTACACTGGGTTATAAAACAAATCTCATTGAAATGAAGAAGATTGAAATCATATAGAGTATGTTCTCTGATAGAATTAAATCACAGATCAATAACATACAGTTGACCTTTGGTCAACATGGGGGTCAGGAGCACTGACCCTCTGTGCAGTCAAAAATCTGTGTATAAATTTTGACTCCCCCAAAACTTAGTTTTCCCTTGGTATCCTCTAGGAATTAGTTCCAAGATTCCCCATGGATACCAAAGTCCACAGATGCTCAAGTCCCCTGTATAAATGGCATAGATCAGTGCATACAGTTGACCATCTGCATCTGTGGACTCCCCACCTGTAATTGAAAACAGTACAGGTAATTATTGAAAAATATCCATGTATAAAATGGACCAATGCATTTCAAACTCATGTTGTTCAAGGTTCAACTATAATTAGAAAAATTGCAAATATCTGGACATTAAACATATTTCTAAATAATCCATGAATCAGAGTAGAAGTCATAAAGACAGAAAATATTTTATATTGAATAATGAACAAAACATGACATGTTCAGGTTTGGGATCAAAATTTGAGGGATACAATGTTTAGAAAAACGTTATCATTTTAGATGTTCATATTATAAAAACAAAAGTCTAAAATTGGTTATCTGGGTTCCAACCTTCCAAATTAGTAGAAGAAAAACCCTGAACTACCTTTTAGTTGTTTGGCTGACTTAGTGAAACAATTTTCCTGGGACCATTCTCACTAGCATGTATGTCATTCTGAGCTTCATTTCTTTTTTAACATTTCCAAGTCGTCTTCTCTCTGATAATTTATTCAATATGCGTTCTTTTTGTATACATAAACTGCATATAGCAAGCCTACCGCTTTCATTAAATATATTAAATTTGGGGACGCTGGGAATCAGACTCAGCTGAAGAAGTATTCCTTACTTCTGTGTCAAAACTATGATATGTCCTCAGAGTAATTTTGTTCTGTAGGTAACAAACTATGACTTACATGAATTGCCTTGTTTGTTGTATGTCTTAGCTGTCCCTTGGTCTGTTTTACTTAACAGCATTCATTTTATCGGGCAGGGTACATCAGAGAAGGTTTCCTGGCTGTACAGCATGCCTTAGATAAGGCCATCATGCTGTATCATGAGAGCGGTGCCGCACAGAAGCTGTTCGATGGCAGTAGCATCTTTGTACAGCGATTTCCATACCCAGCTTATTCTCATGATGGACTGATTTGGGTCATTGGTGATTTCATCCCCTTGATGTTCATACTCATGTTCTCTCCAACTGTACTTTCCATCATACGATCCCTTGTGTGGGAAAAAGAAAAAGGATTGAAGGTAAGCCCAGTTATTTTCTGACAAAGTTTTGTAAAGACTTCTTAGACCTGTGGAGCACTTTCACGTGGGGAGCTGGATTTTTTTCAACATATTCAGCATCGGTACGTAGATGCTACACCCAGTAGCAGCAAATACATCTCAGTAGGAGCAAATATAGAACAGAAAGTGATGTCACTTTTCGAAGCTGGCAGAATTTCAGAGATTCTCTGGAAAGCAGGAGGAAGGGACAACCTGAAGGCAAGAAGGAAGAGAGAAAGGTCTCTAGAGGAATTTGCAGTCTCTAGTACTAGAGTAAAAGGGCACTTCAAACATAACTCAACTCTTGGCCAATATTAACACAAACTTCCACACTGTGGGCCAATTTACCTCTATATCTACTGCCTTAGATAACACATCTGGGTTTCAACAAAAAAAATTACAAGTCTTATCAAAAATTAAGAAAACACCCAGTCCAAAGAGGCAAATCAGTCTTCAGAACCAGATGCAAATAGAACATAGATGTTGGAAGTATCAGACAAGGAATTTAAAATAACTATAATTAGTCATTTACAGGCTCTGAAGGGAAAAGTGTATGTGTCCACAATCTTCAAAACAACCCTCACTTTCTGATATTTAGTAGAATGACTTCTGGGACTCAGCATATACTTATACTCACAGCTGGAATTTATTATAGTGATTTAGTAACTATCCATAGTTGGGTCATAAGAGGAAATGTCACAAGCAATGCCTGTAGGAGTTCACCTGTGGTCATCTTCTAGTAACGTCACAAGAGGTCACACAGTGCACTATTGGCCCAGCAATGAAAATCCAGTAGCATGTCTGTGATGTTCCTGTCCAGGGAAGTGCATTAGAGACTGACTTAGCACCCAGTCATGTAAGCACCCTTTGCCTAGTATGTTCCAAATTTCAAACTCCTAGAAAGCAAGTATCCAGCATAAACCATACTGTATATACAAATGGTTCAGGCAGTCACCCACCCTGTCATTTCGGGAAAGTTTTATATCAGGGCAGGAAATGGTTTACCAGCCAAGGACTAACCTTGCAAACATTCCTTTCTAATAGTCTCAAGCCCTCTTTGTTAGCTCTTTTCTGTATAGCAGCTAACAAGCAAGATCAGATAGGTAATGCTATCAGAGAGGTCAAAACTATAATGAAATTGCTAGAAATATAAAACATGCTAAAAAGCAAAGACTGCCTTTGACAGGCTCATCAGAAGACTGACCCCTTGATAAGGAAAGAATCATTGAATTGAATACAAGACCGTTGAAATTGCACAAACTGAAATGCAAAGAGAAAACAAAATGTAAAAATCCAAGCAAAAAGCCTCCAGGAGGGATAGGACAGTATCAAATGATATAACATGTACATAATTGAAACCCAAAAACATTGATGAGAGACTAGCACTAAAGAAATAATGGCAGATAATTATCCTAAATTAATAATAGATATGGAATCACAGATTGAAGAAGCTTAGAGAACACAAAGCAGGATAAATACCCACCCAGCCCCAGCACACACCCTAGACATACTATATTGAAAGTGCTGAAAACCAAAAGCAGAAAATCTTGAAAAGTGTCAGGGTCAGGGAGAAGACACATCGCCAACAAGGACCACGCCTAAGAAGTGCAGCTGACTTCTTACAATTGGATTTTTACTGCCTTTTCCAACGACTTTAATCAACATACTTGACTTTCTGAGCACTGATTTTTTTCATTCACAAAATAGAGATGACATTACTCATTTATGTAGGTTTTATGGGAATTTAATTGTTAAGATGTATGTGAAAGCACTATGGATTTCTGATGTGTGTAATATTTGATTTGTGTTGACTTTCCTACAGGAATACCAACTTTTAATTGGACTTAGAAACTGGATGATCTGGGCTGCTTATTTCTTCACAGTCTTGTTTTTTTATATCATTATTATCTCTTTGATATGTGTGTTATTCTTTGTCAAGGCAAGTGTCTAATTTTGTGCTGTCCGATAGAAATATAATGAGTCACATAAGTAAAACTAATTTCTTTGTAACCAGTAGAAATTTTAAAGAGTTAAAAAAAAAACCAGATGAAATTATTTCAATAATTAATTTAACCCAACATATACAAAATATTTCAACATGAAAACTACTTAAAATTGAAATATTTTACATTTTTTTATACTAAGTCTTCATACTGCAACATTTGTTTTACGTATATTTACACCACATCTCAATTTATATGCTGTATTTTCATTAGAAGTACTTAATATGTATTTGACACTGCTTTTGTTTTTTAATTTAAATTAAAAATAACTGAAATTAAATGATAATAAAAATTCAGTTCCTCAGTCACACTAAACATTTCAAGTGCTCAGTAACTACTTGTGGTTAATGTCTACTATATTAAAAATCTTAGTTCTAGTTGACTGCCACTTGCTGCAGCTGTCCTTTGAAGGGGATGAATGGACTGATTGATTGGTCTCAGGCTGCCAGGAAAGTAGAATATGGCTTTTATTGTCTCCACTATGGAAACTCATAGGCAGCTGAATTTATGAGAAAAAATAACCCCTTCTGTAAGAAATAAGTTAATTAGTTAATTTTCCATCTCAAGCTTCAGTCACTGATCAGTGTGATCTATTTTTTTAGGGTTGTTTCTTTCTCTTTCATTGTTTATGTGACACTACTTATTGTGTGCCTTACATTATGTCATAATTATTTTATTATAGATTTTCAATGAGCCAGTCTTCCGCTACAGTGACTGTAGTTTCATCTTTGTCTTTTTTATGTGTTATGCCATTGCTTCAATATTCTTTGGCTTTATGGTTAGCACATTATTCAACAAAGGTGAGTCTAAGACTTCTCTTGTTACACAATTTCTGTTTTAATTGGCCAAAATAGGATATTTGGGAGTTCCTCATAGCCACCTCATGTACAGTCTTGGCTTACAGTCAATCACAGAGGATGAACTTCACATGAAATGATTTAATAGGAGGTAAAGAGATCATTGAAAATTAATATGGCTCAGTGTATATATGAAAAGGGAATATAAAAAATTATGACCAGTTAGAAGATAAGACAAATAACATTTCAAATCATTTCTGAAAGCAAGCCAGGGGGTGGAGGTATTCGTTCATTCATTCATTCAGCATGTCCTTTGTGTACCTAATCATGTGGCAAGACTATATATTATAATCATAAAGACAAAGGAAATATAATTTCCCATCTGAGCTCACACAAGAAAAATGTATGTGACCAAATAACCCCAGATTGGTCTATTGAGGATTTTGTGGAAATATTTCTGGAACCTGAGATCCAAACCCAAGGTGGCAAAGTAGGCAAACAGTGTGCCTGCTTTGTTCCGTGAGCATCAAGTATGACAACATTCATGTCATAGGAGTACCAAGAGGAAAAGAGAGAAAACAAGGAATTGAGAACCTATTTTAGTAAATCATGACTGAAAATTTCCTGAACCTGGTGAAGGAAACAAATGTACCAGCCCAGGAAGCAGGGAGTCCCAAACGTGAACCCAAATAGGCCCACACCAAGACAACATTCTAATTACAATGGCAAAGGTTAAAAACAAAGAATCCTGAAAGTAGTGAGAGAAAAGCAACTAGAAGGGAGCTCCCATAAGACTATCAGCTGATTTCTCAGCAGAAACTTTGCAGACCCGAAGGGAGTGGCAGAAAATATTCAATGTGATGTAAAGCAAGGACCTACAACCAAGATTAGCAGCATGGCTATCATTCAAAATCAAAGTACAAATAAAGAAGTTCCTGGACAAGAAAAAGCTAAATGAGTTCACCACCACCACCAAACCAGTATTCCAAGGAATGTTAGAGGGACTACTTTAAAATGGAAAAAGGCAAAAGTATGAATAATAAAATGGCAGTAGCTACATATCTATCAATAAATACATTCCATTTAAATGGATTAAAAGCTCCAGTCAAAAGGCATGGAAGGTATCGTGCTGAGTGGAATGTCAGAAAGAAAGACGCAATTTGATTTCACTTGTATGTGGAACTGAGAAAACAAAATGGACACAACAAACTCGGATACAGAAAACATTTGGATGGTTGCCAGATGGGAGCAGGTTCAGAGTGTGAGTGAAAAAGGGGGAGGGGTTAAGGAGTACAAATTGGTTGTTGCAAAGTAGTTAAGGGGATGTATGGTAGAGCATAAGAACTATAGTCCATAAAAGTAGTAACTATGTATGGTGTCAGGTGGGCACTAGATTGTTGAAGTGATAGTTGGGAGAGGGTTGGGGACGGTGAAAACGTGAAGGGATTAACAAGTATAAATGGGTAGTTACAAAATAGTCATGGGGATGTGAAGCATAGGGAATATAGTCAATACTATGGTAATAATTTATATATAGTGCCAAGAGGCTATTAGACTAGTCAGGGGGATCACTTCTTAAATTATATAAATATCTAACCACCATATAAAATAATATTGAATGTAAAAAAAAAAGATTTTGTTGAACTAATTCTCTATTAGCAATATTTTAATCACTTCCCAAAATAGTAAGGAATATTTCTTTTTATTCTTTATTGTTAAATTTATTGGGGTGACATTGTTGGTAAAAATTAGGCTCCAGGTGTACCATTCTACATAACATCGTCTATGCATTGCTTTATGTACTCACCACTCAGAGACTGAATTGTGTCCCCCCAAACTTGTATATTGTAACCTCCCATGTCTTATGAGGATTAGTGTCCTTGTTAGAAGAAACATTACAGAGCTTGCTTGCTCACTCACTCACTCTGCCATGTGAGGACACAGGAAGATAACTCTCATTAGGAACCAAATCAGACAGCACTTTGATCTTGGACTTCCCAGCCTTCAGAACTATAAGACATCAATTTCTATTAAGTCACACAGTCTATGGTATTTTGTTTTGACAGCCAAACATACTAATACAAAGTCTGAGTCCTTACACGCTGGTGCCTAACCAAGATCCCATGTAGATGGCATTAGCCAAGAAAACAGAGCTGAAATGTCTAGTCTCTATCAACCTCTTAGAGGAGTTGTTTTTTAAAAGTCTGAGTTGTATATATAAATTTTTTGACAATAATATCTTGGTGTAATGCTCAGGTCAGTGTGTCAGGTCAGTGTGGCAGTTTTGTTGTAGGGTATGAACTGAAAGTTTGGTAAAGTACATATGTAAAGATCAGTGGTATTTGTGTGGGATCAAGGCAAAGGACGGTTGAGGAAAGGAGCAGTTGGAGAAGCACTGGAAGATGTTTATATTCATGTCTTTTTTTTAACCATTCTGCCAATATGTATTTTTTTTGGGGGGGGGAGAGTTTAATCTACTTCTATTTACATGAAATTACTGATAAGAAGGGACATACTTCTTCCATTTAGCTTAACTTGTTTTCTATATGCCTTATAATATTTTACTTCCTTATTTCCTGCATTACTGTATTATTTTGTGTTGATTTTTTTGTAGTGAAAAGTTTTAATATGTTTATTTCCTTTTGTTTGTCTTTTGTAGTTATTTTCCTTTTGGTTGCCATGGTTATTGCATTTAATATCCTAATGTTATGACACTCTAAATGAAGCAAGCATAACTTCAATACCATATAAGAATCCTGCTCCCATCTAGTTCAGTTATTGATATAATAGTACATCTTTATGAATTTTGCATGCAAAAAAATGGAGTACCGGTAATTGTTTTTAATGCATTAGTCTCTTAAATCATGTAGAAAACAAAAAATGGAGCTACAACCAAAGTTACAATAATGCTAGCTTTAGTAATTGTCCATGAGTTTATATTTATTAGAGATCTTTACTTGTTCATACATTTTCAAGTTACTGTTTGGTGTTCCTTCATTTCAACCTAAAAGACTCATTTTAATTCTCTTCCAGGACAGGTCTTTTTTTAATTTGAGAATATCTCCACTTCTTCCTCTTTTAAAAAACAGTTAATGCATTAAGAATTCTTTATTTTCTTTTTTTTTTTTTTCTTCAGCAATACAAATATATCAACCCCCTGCCTTCTGGCCTCCAAGGTTTCAGTGAGAAGTCTGATAATCTTATTGAGGATCTTTTGTATGTGACAACTACCTCCTCTCTTGCTGCTTTCCAGATTCTCTATTTGTTTTTAGTTTTTAGTTTTTACACAGTTTGATTATAATGTGTCTTGGGGTAGGTCTCTTTAAAGTCATGCTACTTGGAGTTTGTTGAGCTTTTTGGATGTTTATATTCATGTCTTTCATCAAATTGGGGGAATTTTTAGCCACTATTTCTTCACATCTCTTCTTCATTCTATTTTGTTCTTCTTGAACTCCCACAGTGCATATGTTGGCCCACTTGATGATATCCCACAGATTCCCTCGGCTGTTTACTTGTCCTTAATCTTTTACTTTATATTATTCAGAAATAATCATTTTATACATACTGTTTTCAAGCTCACTGAGTCTTCTGCCTGTGCATATTTGATTTTGAAGCCCTTTAATGAATTTTTCATTGCTTTTATTGTATTATTCAGTTCCAGAAATCTTGTGTTCCTTTATATGTTTTCTACCCTATTATTGGTATTTCCATTTTGTTCATACACTATTTTCTTGAGCTTATCCTCATCTTTCTTTAGTTATGTGAGCATCTTTAGAACATTTGTCTTAAAGTATTGGTCTATTAGGTCCACCATCTTATCTTTCTCAGGGACAGTTGCTGTTAATTTATTTTTTTCCTTTGGATAGGCCATGCTTTCTTGTTTCTTTGTATGCCTTGTGATATATTTTCAAAACTTGAAATTTAAACTTAAATTTTATAATGCAGTAACTCTGGAATTCAGATTCATATATTAACTCACAATTGTAAGGATGACTATTAGCCCCTTCCCCCCAAAAAAGGTAAGTGTTGGTGAGTATGTGGAGAAAAGAAAACAATATACATTCAGTATTGGTCTGTTGCGGCTACTATGGAAACAGTTCACAGGTTCCTCAAAAATATTAAAAATGCAACTACCATATGATCAAAAATGTTACTTCTGGTTAATTTATCCAAAGGAATTAAGTCAATATCTCAAAGAGATATTTATTACAGTATTTTTAACAATAGCCAAGACATGGAAGCAACCTAAATGTCCTTTAACAGAGGAATGGATAAAGAAAATGTGGTATATACATATGGTGAAATATTCTACCTTATAAAAAAAGAAAAATTCCATCATTTACAACAATATGGATGAACCTGAAGGACATTATGCCAAGTGAAATAAGCTAGACACAGAAAGACAAATACTGCATGATACCACTTTCATAAGATTCTAACGTAGTCAAACTTACACAAGGAGATGCAGAATGATGGTTGCCAGGGACTGCAAGTAGAGGGAAGCAGGGAGTTATTAGTGAAAGGGTACACTGTTTCATTATGCAAGATTAATAACTCTTAAAGATCTATTATACAGCATAGTACCTATAGTTAACAATGCTATATTGTACACTGAAAATTTTGCTAAGAAGGTAAATCTAATGTTAAGTAGTCTTACAACAATAAAATAAAAGCAGGAAGAAACTTTGGAAGGTGATAGATATCTTTATAGCATAGAGTGTGTCGATGGTTTCATGGGTGTATACTTGTCTTCAACTTATCAAGTTCTTTACATTAATATATATAGCTTTTTGTATGACAAAAATATCTCAACAAGATGATTTAAAGAAAAAAACAGTAATTTATAACAGTTTTATTTTGGTGTTTTTTACTTCTTTTATTAATGTTAATTTTATGTCATCTTGATGATAATCTTGACAAGAATACTTTTCCTAGCTTATAGGATTTCAGACTTATGGATCTAACCACAACTAAAACTCTCCGTATTAGTTAGTTGTTCAACTATTTTTTCTTTTTAATATCATGCTTTAGATTGGAAGCATGTGGTAAAATCTTCATCAAGGGCTTTTTATTCTATTCATAGTTTCAAACTCTCTAAAAACACTAAGTATATTCAACTTATGTTAGTAGTACTGTGCATTTATAATTTTTTAAACCAAGTGATAGTGAATAAATTTTAGAAAGGAAAAGGAATGTTCCATACCACATGGAGGGGTCAGCCTTTGTTTAAATGACTGTAAATATTTATCACGTGTGGTAAATATCTTATACATTAATGCACCCTGTACATTAATTGATTCATTCAACACATACTTAACAGAGCACATACTATGTGCCAGCTATTGGTGATACAAGGGTTAAAAATAGAAAAGAGAAACTCCCTTCCCTCATACAGGTTACATTCTATTCCCTTATTATAGTTTAAAAAGTTATTGGTAATTCATTATTTTACATTTTGCTTTCAACTGACCATATGATTTCTTTCTTATTTGCAGTCCGTTTGGCTGCTTCTGCTGGAAGCGTCCTATATTTTGCCAGTTTCTTTCCTTTTAAATCTATTGCTCAAAACTATGGACACATAAGCCTTACCAAGAAGGTGGCTGCCTGTCTCAGCTCAAATGTTGCATTGGCACTGGGGATCAATCTTCTGGTCAAGTTGGAAATAAAAGGTAAGTGTTCACCTTGCAGATTTTGCCTTTGCTATTTCATTCCTAGAAAGGTAGAATAAAGCAGTGTGGGTGGTACAGTGAGTGAGAGATAAGAAATGTTAGAAAAATTATTTATCCTCAGATTTGTTTATTATAAAGGCAATTGTGAAACTGTAAAAATATTTTGACGTGAAAATTTTAAGTTTCCATCTCTCCATAAAACCCCTATTATACTCTCAAATAAAATAATTTTAAATCTTCTAATCTACTTGTTATTTTACTGAATACTATATATTAGACTTCTTCCCACTGAGATACACTTCACTTTTTTTTTTACAAAGTTGTATAATATTCCATTGTAAAGGGTGTTATAATTAACTAGTTCTCTATCAATGCACATTTAAGTGGTTTATAATATTTTGCTATTACCCACAATAGTTCATATATATTTGCTTATACAATATAAATACTAATATAAATAAGTTCCTAGATATAAAAATGCTGTCTTAAAAGGTATTCATAGTTTAATTTTAATTGCTATTACAATAACCTTTAAGAAAGAAGACAGATTTATTCTCCAACAGCACATGAGTTTTTCTGTATTCTTTCCAGTAGTACATTTTACTACTATTCTATTTAAAAGTAAATAAGTACAGCTTCTTTATCTCCTGTAACTAATTTTCCTCTAAACGCAACACTACCGGGCTGAAGAAAATAAATGTAATATAATTCTAACCTAATGATTTATTCACATTCTTCTGAATGAGTCAGTCTTTCAAACAGCTCCCTTCTTGTATTCTTCAAGATGACATATGAGTGAATATGGAAATTTATGAGTCTCTGACAGTGGTTAAGAATTGGAACTTCAACTCTATGTAGTATCCTCTGGATCTTTTGCCTGAGCAGAAGTGTGACTGTTTATGTATATGGCCCATGTAGCACAATGAACTGGTACCTCATCTGTCATAAATGTTCTGGCTACTTGCCCCAGCCTTAACATTCTCATCCAGTTCTCTGCCAAGTTCTGGCCCTCTCTTGAGACTCTTCACAAACACTTGCAAAGTTAGTGCAAACTCTGCCTGACTTAAAATATGAAGAGACAGTAGCACCACTTTACGCCTATTTATCTAGCAGCCTCACTCTGCCAGTACCAATGCCACCATCACACAATGTTGGATATTTCTACACGATCCCATGAGTTCTCCGGAGTTTCCCTGAAGTGGGAAAACCTGTGATCCAGGTACCTGTCCTCTGTCCCTTCACTCTTTTCTTCTTGCTGGGGGGGGTGGGGGGGTGTCCTTTCCTGCTTGTTTTCCTTTGTAGAATGGACTTCCTTTCCTAAATGACATTGGCATTGTTAGCTTCCCTAAATTAATGTAATCAGATTTCTCAGTCTTTTCCTTTAGTTTGTATACTTGTCTTGTCTTTTTTTTTTTAGGTTTATTTTATTGTTTTGAGAGAAGAGAGAGGGAGAGAATGGGGGAGGGTCCAGAGCAGCCTCCATAGTTGTATATCATTATTGTGACATGGTTTCATTCCACACAGGTGGATGCAGGGCCACACAGGGCGGGAACTGAACCGGGGCCTCCTGCGTGGGAGGCAATAACCTTCCCCACCAAGCCATCCTGGCGGTTACCAGTGGTGCCACAGTTCAGCATATGGGTTTGCACAGGCCAGGGCCCAGGCCAGGAATTGAACCCTGGACCTCAAGACTGTGAGGCAAGCGCTCATCCTCTGAGCTATCCTGGCCTCCCTGTATACTTAAGTCTTATTCAAGAAATCCTTTCATACCCAGAGTCATAAAGATCATAATCTTATATTTTCTTCTAAAATTTATGTATTTTTATTTCTGCATTTGGGTTTTAAATAGAGTTGATACTTCTGTTTGTCATGAGGTAAGAATCTAATTTTATTTATTTTCAATATGAAAATAGAGATATTACAATCAGTTGTTGGATATTTTGTTGTTCTCTACTGGTTTTTAATTCCACCTTTGTTTTTACACTAGGTTTGCACATATGCATGGATCTGTTTCTGGTGATATTTTTTATTCCTCTGATCTTTTTCACTCTTATTTTTCTGTCAGTACTACAATGGTTTTTTACTCATTATAATTTTTTAACATGTCATAATATCTGTTAGTCTTGTACCCATACCTTGTTCTTTAGTTATTCTTATCACTTTGTTTTCTACTTGAATTTTAAATCATTTTGTCATATTCTGTGAAAAATCTTATTGGGGTTTTGGTGAGAATTTCATTGCAATTATTGATGAATGAGGAAGATTAAGGATACTTAATTTTCTCATCTGTAAACAAAAATGTACTCCCAATGAGTAGCTAATCAGAAGCATACATATGATTTCTTTATAGATACTTTCATTAGTCTTATTTTATACATGCAGCATTAAAACTTGACTAGACTTTTTCTAGGTATGGTTTTCATTGGCTTAATATGCAACACAATGTATACTTTTAATTTTCTAATTGAGTTATTTTTTTATCAGGTTATTTTATTTAGTGATTGTTTCTTTTCTATATTATTTATTTTCTCTTTGGGGAACTCCTGTTGGGTTTTGGGTGGAGAATTTCTCAAGGTATGATAGAGTTTCTGACGTTTTTATTCTACCTTCTTTTTTCTGTAGTTTCCAATTTGCTGTTCACTGCCTCAAAATGGCTTTCATTTTAATAACTACTTTGAATTCTGCTAAATTTTCTCTCAGACTGTAACCTTATAGCTCTCGCTCAGAGACAGTGTTCATGAATATTCTCCTCATGGTGCTGGTCTGTAAGAACGGGAGGGCTCATGTTGAAGGAAGTTCAAATTTCACAGGTCAATGTCACCTTCATGTGTTGCCTCTTTGAATTAGCAGTTTACTGCAAGTCCTTGTGTTTTTACATTTGTACTATGCTCTGTATGGAAATAGAGGAAGTAGAAGAACAAAAGCTTACTTGTCTTTTGGTGACTGCCTTTTCCACTTTCCATCAGTACTGTGTCTAAGCAAAACTTCCTTTTCTCTTCTGCTTGGTAGTCAGTGTCCATTGAAGAGCTCTGTTGAGTATTTTCCCAAATTTGTATATCCTGATGGGTTATTTCAGTGGATTTAGCATGAGGGGAAAGCAGAACGATAGGATATGGTAGACCTGCTTTTTTACTTGTCTTTTTTGTTATTGTTTATTTTTGTTTCAGTTGTTGATTTTATCTGTCATTCCTATTTATTTTTGCAGATTTTGAAGGGACGAGGAAAGAAACCAATGTTATTACATATTTCATCATTTTCTTAGATGACCTGTATGCTAAGGGTATCAGCATATCAATAAGTTACAGTGGCAAAATTTAGAGTTTCAGCAACCTTTTTTCTTTTGTGTTTCAGTCACAGAGCTGTCATCTATGGTAAATATCTCCTTTTTATTTCAGATATTGGTGTTAAGTGGGATAACCTTTGGACACCAGCCAACCTGGAGGATAACCTCTTTTTTGGCTATATATTGGGAATGCTTTTACTGGATGCTTGCTTGTACGGCCTTGTGGCCTGGTATATAGAAACTGTCTTTCCAGGGAAGAATGGTATTCCCCAACCATGGTACTTTTTTCTTATGGTGAGTTCTAATTCTGCTTATTGTGAAGCCCATAATCCTTATGAGGCTGTTGCATAATATTTAGAATCAAATCAAAAGGTCAGGTGCAGAGTCATTTTCATCTGTATACCAACCATAAAGAAATGCTAGCCATTTCTTGATAACACCTTAAAGTCTTCCACATATGCACAATATATGCAGCTAAGACACTGAGACCCCACACATTAAAAATTATGAGTGATACAACCCTTCTTCAGCCAAGTCGTACATGTGGATTAGATAGAAGAATCATGAAACTAAAAATCGCTGCAGTTGTTCCCAACTAAATTAATGTGTGATGGTTTCATAGATCCTAGTGAGAAGAGGATTAGATACTTCCTATATCTGTGTTTCCACCACCTGCTTTTCAGTTGTTAGACCAATGTGCTTAGAGTCAGAGAACATCTGCATTTTGCCCTGCATGCTCCCTTCCTATTACTGGATAATGTGTGGCACAGAGAAGACGCTCTGACCCAGTGTGATAAAATGCATTGGTTGTGAACTCATTTTTGAGTTATCCTATTTTGTTTCTATTTCTTGAGTCACTAGCATTTTAAAGAGTTTTTACTTCTAAACCCTGAGGTTCATATCATATGTAAATTTGCTGCAAAATATAGTCCTTGATAGTAAGCTACAACTTTCTCCATCTCACAAAGCAAAGCAAGTCAAAGTGTTTTCAAGTTTCTAGTGCCTCATTTCTTTATTTCACATTTCAATTTTAATTCAGGTGAAATTCATATAACAACCCTTCTGAAGTGAACAAATCAGTGGTATTTAGTACATTTAGAATGTGCATGTGCATATCTAGCTCCAAAATCCTTTCATCACCCAAAAATAAAATTCTGTATCCATTAAGATATCACAACCCACTTTTTCTTATACCAAGCCCCTAGCGACCACTAATAAGCTTCCTTTTTATATGAATTTATCTCAGTTTAATATTTCATATAAACAAAATTATACAATATATGATCATTTGTGTCTAACTTCTTTCACTGAGCACGATGTTTGTGAAGTTTATCCATGTTATAGTATGTATCAGTACTTCATTCTTTAGAATTGCTGAATAATATTTCATTGTATGTATACAGAACAATTCCTTTATCTATTAATCTGTAGTTGGACATATAAGATATCTTGTGGTTACTTAAATAGTTCTGCTATGAATATCTCTGTACAGGTATTTGTTTGAATACCTGTTTCAATTCTTTTGGGACTATATACCTAGAATTTCTCATTCATATGGTAATTCTATGTTTAATGTTTTCAGGAGCCATGAAACCTTTTTGCATAGTGGCTGCACCATTTTACCTTCCCACAAGCAATGTGCCAGGATTGCAATTTCTCTACATCCTTGCAAACACTTGTTAGTCCCCTTTTCTCTTTTATTATAGACATTCTTCTGGGTATAAAATGGTATCTTGTGGTTTTGATTTGCATTTCTCTGATGACTAATGATGCTGAGATATTTTCAGTTTCTTGTTAGCCATTTGCATATCTTCTTTAGAGTAGTGTCTATTCAAGTCTTGTGCCCATTTTTTAATTGGGTTGTCTTTCTATGTATTCTGGACACTAAACTCTTATCAGATATATGATTTCTAAATATTTTCTTCTATGGGTTGTTTTTTCATTCTTTTGATAGTGTCCTTTCATGTACAAAGTTTTTAATTTTAATTAAACCTATCAATTTTTCTTTTGTTACTTTTATAAATTTGGTGTTATGTCTAAAGAGCCATTGTCAAATCCAAGGTCATGAAGATTTACCCATATGTTTTCTTTACCTGTATGTCTTCTAGCAGTTTGATAGTTTTATCTCTTATATTTAGACCTTTGACCAATTTTGAGTTGATTTTTATGTAGTGTCAGTTAGGAATCCAACCTCAGTCTTTTGCATGTGAATATCCTGTTGTCCCAACACCACTGTTTGAAAAGATCATTCTTTCCCCACTGAATGGTCTCAGCGCCCCTGATGAAAATCATCTGGATACAGATATACTGTATCGGGTTTTTTGTGAACCTGCAATTTTATTCCATTGGCCTACTATATATCTGTTCTGAAGCCAGTACCACATTGGTGTGATTACTGTAGATTTATAGTAAGTTTTAAAATATGTTAGTGTGAGTCCTCCAACTTTATCCTTCTTTTTCAAGATTGTTTTGAGTATTGGGAGCCCTTGCAGTTATTTGAGGACCAGCTTTTTATTCCTGCAACCATGACCACTGGGGTTTTTATAGGGATTACATTGAGTCTGTTGATGAAGTAGTATTGCCTTATGGAAAATGTTGTCTTTCAGTTCATTAACTTCCTATTTATATACCTTCTTTAAATTCTTTCAGCAAGGTTTTGTAGTTTTTAGTATGTGAGTCTTTCACCTCTTTGGTTAACTTTATTCCTAACTATTTTACTCTTTTGGATAAATGGAATTCTTAATTTTCTTTTTTGGATTGTTCATTGCCGGTGTATAAAAACACAACTGATTTTTGCATGTTGACCTTGTGCCCTGCATCTTTGCTGAATTTATTAGCTCTGGTAATGTGTGTAGGAGGGATTCTTTGGGCTTTTCTATATGTAGAACTGTATGTATCATGCCATCTTCAAATATGCATACTTTTACTTCTTCCTTTCCAAATGGATGCCTTTTATTTTTCTTGCCATGTTGCTCTGGCTAAAACTCCCCATATGGTGGTCAATAGCATGGATGAAAACAGCCATCCTTATCTTGTTCCAGATTTTAGAAGAAAAGTTTTCAGTCTTTCACCAGTGAGTATGATGTGAATTGTTCAATTGTGGGTCTTTCATAAATGTTCTTTGTCATTTTCAGGAAGTTCTCTTCTATTCCTAGTTTTCTGAATGTTCTTTATTTTTATCATGAAACATTTTGTCAGAGGCTTTATTTGCATCAATTGAAATGGTTATGTGGCTTTCCTCCATTTGTTCCATTAATGTGATATACTTCATTGACTGGCTTTTATAGTTGAACTGCCACTGCATTCCTGGGTTAAATCCCGCTTAGTCATGATGTATAATCCTTTTGATATGCTATTGGACTCACTATGGTAACATTTGGTTGAAGATTTTTATATCTATATTCATAAGGGTTATTGGTCAGTAGTTTCTTATCTCATGATGTCTTTGTCTGGCTTTGTTGTCAGGGTAATACTGAGCTCATAGAATGAATTAGGAAATATTTCCTCTGCTTATACTTTTTGGAAGGCTTAGAAAAGGATTGTTGTTAATCTTATTTAAATGTTTGGTAGAATTTACCAGTGAAGCCATCTGGTCTTGCATGTCTTCATGTAGGGAGGTTTTGGCACTGATTCATTCAATTTACTTGTTATAGATCTATTCAGATGGAGTACTTCATTTCTTAATGCTCATTTTGGTAATTACATTTTGGCTTTCTTTGTAGCACTCGTACTGGTTTGGCCAACCAAGAAGTAGAAACGAAAAAGAAGAAATGAAAGACTGTGGGAGAGCCCACAGCAAATATTTTGAGGCTGAACCTACTAGCATGGTGGCAGATATCCAGATCGAACATTTGCACAAGGTATTGTTCCAAAGAGAGAGCCCTTTATCAGTGCCTGCTCAAGCCGGCTGGCAGGGTCCATGGATGAGCCAGCGGGCAGGGTCCATGGATGAGCCGGCTGGCAGGGTCCATGGATGAGCCGGCTGGCAGGGTCCATGGATGAGCCAGCTAAGCAGGATCCATGGATGAGCCAGCTAGCAGGGTCCAAGTGTAGGCCAGACACGTGGATCCACCCAAGCAGCCCAAGTGCTAGAGTCTGCAGATGGTTGGACATGGTGCCAACGTCCATGGGCAGACTTTGTGTCAGGGTCCACAGGTGAGCAAGGTTACTCCACTTCTCTTTTATTTCGTGTTTGCCTGGTATATTTTTCCCATTCTTTCACTGTTAACCTATTTGTGTCTTTATACTAGAAGGACCTTTGTGTGTGTGTGTGTGTGTGTGTGTGTGTGTGTGTGTATATAGTCTATATGACTATATATATATATATATATATATATATATATATATAGTCAGTTCATACTCTGTTCAGTTGATAACTGCTTTCTTTTAATTGAAGTGGTTCAGTCCACTTACAATTAATGCAATTATTGATATTATTGGTATGGTTTATATTTATCATCCCACTATTTGATTTCTTTTTCTACCATATGTTCTTTGTTCTCCTTCTCCTCTTTTCCTACCTTTTCTTGGATTAATTGATTATTTTTGTGAAATTCCATTTTATCTCTCTTTTCTTTGATACTAACTATAACTTTCTGTTTTGATATTTTAATAGTTTCTTTTTGATAACATTGTACAACTTTAACTTATTACAGTCTGCCTTCAAATGGTATGATACAATTTCATGTATAGTATAAGAACCTTACATTAATTATGCTTTTATTTTTATACTCAAAGTTTTCATGCTGCTATTGTCATACATTTTATTTATACATACATTATTAAACCTGCAGTATATTGTTATCATTGAGCTTAATTTTTCAGTTATATTTTAAGAAAGTTGATAAGAATATGATATACAACTACCAATGTAGTTAGTAATTCCAGTGTTCTCTAGTCCTTTGTTCATATCTAAATTTTCATCAGGTATCATTTTTCCTCTGCCTGGTGGACTAGCTTTGACTTTTATTTTAGTGCACATACATTAGTAATTAATTCTTTCAAATTTTCTATGTCTAAAATAGTCTTTATTTTATCCTCACTTTGGAAAGATACTGTCACTGGATATAGAATGTTAGGTTAAAGATGTTGTTCCACTGTGTTCACATGCATTGTTTCCAATGAAAAAATCTGCTTTAATGTTTATCTTTTTTTCTTGCATTTTTTTTTCTGGCACCTTTCAAGGTGTTTAGTTTTTCTTCTTCTTTTTTTTTTCTGTTTTCCTACCAAGGCGTCGTTAAAGCAAGAAGGACTATGTATGACTTATTTCTAGATAGAACTCTAGCACATAGCACAATGCCTAGTCTCCAGTAGGCATTCAATAAATATTTTTAAAATGAAGAATGATCACCCCTGGCCTAAATTTATTAATTGGATATAGTCATTTATTGCATAGAGTCGTTAATAGCAATGAAGAAGTATAGGGTTATACTCAGGTTTCTAGTTTGTACTTTGAGGTGAATTTGGGAGCCATTCACTGACCTAGAGGGTACAGTTGAGGACTATATTTTCAGGGGATGATAGTGAGCAGAGTTCTAGACATTCTGAATTTGAGATATTTATAAATATTTAAACTTATGTTTCTGGTAAGCATTTGAAGATGTAGAACTCTAGCTTTGGAGAAAGATGATGCCTGAAACAGATTGTAGTAACGGTATTACCAGCATCTAGAATAATTGAATTCATAGGAGAAAATTAGATTCCTTCGGGCAGTCATTTTCAACTGGGGATAATTATGTTCCCCCAGAATATGTCTGACAATATATGGAAATATTTTGGTCATCACAACCAAGGGAGGGAGAGGTGAGAAGAGAAGTGCTATTGGTATCTACAGGTTCGAGACCAGGGAAGCCACTAAATACCCTACAAGACACAGGAGAGCTCTCCAATTTTTTAAATTAAAATTTAAAATGTCAACAGTGCTGCCATTGAGAAGGCCAGTCCTAAGGAGGACTTGTAGACATGGTTTCCTGGATGTCTCTTGTTAATTTGACAACACTAACACCTCTTTTTGGGTGTCTCCTACATTGCAAAACAGAACCCATGAACCTCATTCCCCAAAACTTCCTTGTCTGTTCACTTTCTAGTTAGGATTTGCCATTAAGAGACACGTACAGACAGACACATGTCAGATTTTAAATTCATTTAGGTGAGTTCTTGGGAACCATAGGATTTCTAATTTCAGACGAAAATATTAGGAGTTACCAAGAAGACACTTTAGAAGGGTTTTCAAACATGTTCAGAAAAGGACAGGATAAATATTTTAGGCTCTGTGGGCCACATACAATGTCTGGCGCATATTGTTTTTTATTGTTTTTAACAAGCCTTTAAAAGTGTGAAAACCATTCTTAGCTCATTGGCTGTACCACAACAGATAATGGGCCATAGTTGAGTTTGCCAGCTCCTTCTTAGAATATCAAAAAATTTCTGGCATGCTTTTGTGACTCATCAAACTTCTGGCTGAAATCATGGCATCAACTTTCGTGATCATGGGTGGCAGCTTCTGGGAGCCTCCCCAGCTCTTGCTACAGTGGAATAAGCCCATAACTACTCTAGTACACTCCTCATACATAGAATAGAGAGAGGTCTCCATTTTTATTACCAAATATATGCTTACTACTGTGTATGCTCACACTTATTTTGACTAATACAGAAACTCATGCAACTGAAAATAACTGTTCCTTGTTCAAAACATCCATCTTTTTTTTTTTTTTTAACAGTGAGTCTGATGATATAATGTTGTTTTTTTCTAAGGACAGAGGACATATGTGTTTGTCTTTCATAAGTGATAGTGGCAGGTATCAAGTTATTTCTTTATCCCACAGGAATTTGGCAACAAAGTAGTAGTAAATGACATGTCTTTGAATTTATACAATGGACAGATCACCATTCTTCTAGGAGAAAATGGGGCAGGAAAAACCACAACCTTGTCTATTCTCATAGGTATGTATTCAGTTCTGTCCAGAGCAGAAGTCAGCTTCCTTCTAAGACAGTAAATCAATCAATAACTTGTGATTTTGAGTATGTTGTTATTTCATTGTTGGTATTATTACAGTTTCAATTCTTTACAACCAAGGTGCTTTAGGTAATGTAATAAATTCATTTATTCAATGAAAATTTTATATGCTAATTACTTTTTAGGAACTGATAATACAGTGGTGATTACAAGATTCTTATGCTCAATTTTATACTCTGGTGGAGATACAGATAAGAAACTTGAAACTTACACCATTAAATAAGAAGGAAAATATATGTGGGATGCTATTCACCCACTGGGATGACACCTAACCTGTTTTGGGGGTGAGGAGTAGGGAACTGATATCAAATCTGGGAAAATAGGAGATATAAAGGGCTATGACGGGAAGGAAGGAAGAATATTATGGGTGTAAATGAAGACCAGGATGCTTGAAAGCAGAGAACATCTGTGTCACTAGTAGGACTTCAATGGCAAAAGATGAAGCTGGATGAAAAATTAAAAAGTCAAATCATAAAAGGTTTGGGGGAAGCCAGGCTGTGAAGTTTAGAATTTATGCTGAAAGCAGTGAGAAGCCATGGAAGAAAATTCGATGAAGGTTTATATTTTAGAAACACTGCATTCACCAGAAAGAATGGATAAGGACTACTAGGGGGCATTAGGACAGTGAATCCCATGTTGTGTGTTAGGTTAGTATCAGTCCTAGAGGCTGGAGTGGGGCTGAGCCTAGTAGTGCAGACAAAGTAACCACTCCTCTGATACAAAATTGATGGCAGAACTAAGCCAGGAGGGAAAGACCATGCCCACATTCTGTTTTATGTATTTGAACTGATTCCCTCTAAATATCAATTAAAACTCTTCTTAAAGGAGTGGCTTTTTATTTAACACCACAGGGTTGTGATTTGAATTATCATTACCTTCATGATGCCATATGCAAAATATATGTAGTTGATGTGCTTTGCATAACTTATCTCAGAATACACTCCATGCTTTGCATGTTGTCTCAGAACACAGATTACGCGCTTCCCCATCTGCGTACTCTCATGCCCACTCTCTCATTGGGAATACCTAAATCAGCTCTCCACCTGTTAAAATCCTGTTCATTCACCAAGATGCAGCTCACGAGCAAAGTGGCAGAGAAGGTAGCTCCAGGTTCCAGTTCCTTCACAGGCAAAGTTGGTAAACATGAAAATGTTAGAACCAATTCTGTCCAAACTCTGGAAAAGTTTGCCTTCACAGGCAAAGACTACAGCAATTGAGCAATGCTAAATGAAGAAAAAGGCAACTGAGAAGCAGTAGGAAGTGGAGGTGACATCAGCAATATGGTAGACTTCCAAGCTCCAAGGCCTCATTCCCCACAGGGACACTGAGTTAACAGCGGTGTACAAACAAAAATACCTCTTTTATCAATCGTTAAATTTGGGGTGACATTGGTTGGTAAAAATTGCATAGGTTCCAGGTATACAATTCTTCAATACATCATCTGTGTATTGCATTATGTGTTCACCACCCAGAGTCAGTTCTCTTTCTGTCACCATATATTAGATGCCCCCTCCCTACTCTCCTCCCCTCCTCCCCCATCACCATCAGGTAACCACTAAACTATTGACTATGTCCATGAGTTTTTTTCTTTGTTACTTTCAGTTTTATATTCCACCTATAAGTGAGGTCATATGGTTCTTGAATTTTTCAGTCTGACTTATCTCACATAGCATGATGATCTCAACGTCCATCCATGTTGTTGGAAATGGCAGTATTTCATCTTTTCTATTTTTATTTATTTTTATTGTTAAATTTAATGGGGTGACATTGGTTATTTCATCTTTTCTTATCATTGAGTAATATTCCTTTGTGCTAATATACCACAACTTTTTTATCTAGTCATCTATCAAAGGACACTTTGGTTTTTTCCATGACTTGGCCACCATGAACAGTGCTGCAGTGAACATTGGGGTACACATATCTTTGCAGACTAAAGTTTTCAAGTTTTTTGGGTAGATACCCAGGAGAGGGGTTACTGGGTTGCATTCTTAATTTTTTGAGGAACCTCCATACTGTCTTCCACAGTGGTTGTGCCAATTTACATTCCCACCATAGCAAATATAACACAACAATGCATTAAAAATACCTTTTTTTTTAAGAACTCTAGAAACCAGTTTGGAAGCTGCAACATGCAGATGAATGTATAGCCAATAACAAAAAAACACTAGGGAATTGTGGCATTTTCTCACCCTGATCTCTCTTCTCACCCCACCCACAAGGCATGATCAGGAGGAAACTTCCCAATTCAGAGCTCCTCCTTTGGAACAGAAAGAAATGACTGGAACTCACCTCCAATGTTCTGGCCTTTCTGAGGGCTGCCCATGGGACTGGTTTTTGTCTTGTCTCATGGCACACTGATGGGAGTGGCAGCATGGTATGGATGCCAGGTCTGAATCCACAGAGAGAAGAGGCAAGCTCTGTGGTACTTTGACGTGCTATAGAGCAACAGGAAGTCTGAAGTTCACAGGCAGGTGCCAAGGAAGCAACAGCAGAGAAATACAATGGGAATTGAAACCAAACTTCCAAGCTGCTTAAGGAAATTGAGACAGCTGTAAAAGCCACTATATGGACTGAAATAAAAGCACACGCACAACTCCAGGGAAGAGACTGCCCCAGAAACGGTTTGCAAGTTCCTAAAGCCTCTGGCTGGGCTAATGGGTGAAGGAATCCCCATGCATGAAGCCAGTCCATAAAGATGGGGAAGGTGTCCATATTTTTAAATGTTCAGATCTCAACATCACAAAGCATATGAAGAAACTAGGAAATACCACAACCAAAGGAACAAAATAAATCTTCAGAATCTGACTTCTAAGAAATACAAATCTCTGTGTTGTCTGACAAAAAATCACCTTAAAGATGTTCAACAAACAAAATTAAAACACAGAAATAGGGTTTATTTTTTTAAACCCACACAAATTGTGGGTATGGAAAATGTAACTTAATTGGAAATTCACTAGAGGGTTCAGCAGTGGGAGGGCTGGGGGAGCCTGGGGAAGGGGCATCAAATGTAAAAAAAAAAATAATAGAAAGGAAGGAAAGGAAAGGAAAGAGGGAAAGGGAACGGGAAGAGAAAGGAAAGGAAGAGGAAAAAGAAAATAGGCTTATATTGGAGAAGCCTGACAACCATGACATCAGCCAGGTGATAAAGGTTAACATCAACGGTGATAAATCATGTGTATATAGTATGTACCTATGATGTGATAGGATGAAAATAACACTTCTGTAGTCTTCCTCCCGAAGCCCTTAACATAAGCTTAATCATGACAAAGACATCAGACAAATCCCAGCCAGGGGACATAACACAAAATACCTCACCAGTACTCCTCAAAAACTGTAAAAGTCATAAAAAACTAAAAATAAAAAGCTGTAATAAACAACCTCCCTCCATATTTCAGTGGCTTAGCACAGTGAAACTTTATTTCTCATTTACTCACCATTTAATATAAATGTACCTGGTTGGGAAGCTCTCATGGACAGAGGTCCAGGGTACAATTCAAGGATCCAGGCTCCTTGAGATCCCATGACCAATTGCGAGATGAGGAACTGGGATGAGTGGGGAAGATGTTTCATAGGGATACCCTGTGGCAATGAAAGGGAAGATGAGAAAGTTCTAAGGATAATCTTTGCTAATCTAACAAATTCTCTGACCCCCAAATGGAGCAGCAAATGCTAATAAGGGAGATCTCTTAACAGACAAAAAAAGAAACAAATGAAAATTCACTAGAGGGTTCAGCAGTAGACTTGATCATAAAAAAAAAGAAGAATCAGCACACTTGAAAACAGGTCATTTGAAATTATCAAGTCAGAGGTGTGAAAAGAATAAAGAAAATTGGAGACTAAGTGACTGGGATATCACCAAATGCATTATGGGAGTCCCATAAGGTGAGAAAGAGAAAGGGTCAAGGTGTTTATTTGAAGAAATAATGGCTGAAAACTTCCAAGTTTGAGAAAAGAAATCAGCATTTAAATTCAAGAAGGTCAAGGGGTAGCCGGGATAGCTCAACAGATTGAGCACTTGCCATGCAGCTGCAAGGTCAGGGATCAAATCCCAGCCCTGGCCTGTACAAACCCACATGCTAAACTGTGGCACAACTGGTAACTCCTGAGGTGGCAGTGAAGGTTCTCACCTCCCATGCGGGAGACCCTCAGCCCAGTTCCTGCCCTGCGCGGCCCCGCCCACCTATGTGGAACTAATAATGTACAACTACGGAGAATGCTCTGGGCCCTCCCCCTTCTGTCTCTCTCTCACCTTCTCTCAAACAATAAATCTTAATTCAAGAAGGTCAAGAAACTACAAGTAAGATAAACTGTGAATGGAATGCACAGTGAGACACATTATAATCAAATTGTAAAAATCAAAAAAAAGAATTGAAAGCTGCAAGAGAAAAGTGACTCTTAAATTGCAGTGGAGCCTCTATAAGATATTCAGCAGATTTCTAAACAGAACTGTTTACGACTAGAAGGCAGTAGAACAGAATGAGTATATACAAAGTGCTAAAGAAGGGGAAAAAAAAAAAACCAAGAAAACTATCAAAACTGTACTTCAAGAATGAAGGAAAAATAAATTAATTTAAAAAAAAAAGAATGAAGGAAAACTTAAGGTTTTCTTAGTTCAACAAAAACTGAAGGAATTTATTACTACCAAACCTTTTCTACAAGAAATGCTATAGGGAGTCCTTCAAGTTGAAATGAAGGATACCAGACAGCAACATAAAGCCATGTAAAACTAAACTTTTCTGATAAATGTAAATTTATGGATAAATGTAGAAAAGTATTATATTCCTGTACTTAAATCTATTTTTAACTATCACTTAAAACTTAAAGACAAAAGCATTAAAAAACTAACTAAATCTATATTAATGGATGGGAAAAAAAAAAGATGGCATGAGAGGAGAACCCAGACACCTACCTGGGAAGGGACTTATGAACAAAAAGGAACCCACAGGGGAAACCCTGAGAAGCACCCTCAACTGAGAGAACCACACAACGCAGAACAGCACACAAAGGTTAGAGGAAAAAGGGGAGAACGGGAGAGGGAGGGAGAAGGAGCAGTTGGGGGACAGGAACGTGGAGCACTGAGCACGGCCTGGGGCTGGCACAAACACAGGGGGATTGGGGGACTACGGTCAAAGTGGAGCTGGATTGAGGGCGGGCTGGAAGCCGAGACCTAGGGAGCATGGAAGCCCCACAGGAATGTGCACAATTTAACATCCCAACTCAAGGGGCGACACGCGGTGCCCTAATCAGATCACAGAGCCTAAAGTGGAACAGGGACTGTGCAGCAGGGCGGCTGCACTTCCCGGCGGGCTGGGTGAGAGCGGGGTACCAGCCCGCAGCAGCTCAGCACCCCTGATTCACAGAGGAGATACAGCTGAGCTCCTAAAGTTGTCTGTGAGGGAGCACCTTTTGAAGACAGGGCTCTTGGAGTGAGGGCAGCGGCTCAGTGGACACTGAGGGAGCATGCTGGGCAACACTAGACGTGCTTAGAGTGAGTCCCGGTCCTGCAGAGCAGCTGCAGCTGAGCCCCTGCCAAGCCCCACCTGCCTGCACCACAGCTAAGCGGCGCCCCAGCAGGCAGGCCCACAGACGGCAGGCAGGCTCACAGAGACAGTGAAAAAGCAGCCCGGCCAGAGGGGAAGAAAAGCCCCGAGCTGCTGGCTCAGCCCCCACTACTGCTGAGCTTCTGGCAGGCAGGCAGGCTCACAGAGGCACTGAAAAAGCAGCCCGACCAGAGGGGAAGAAAAGCCCCGAGCTGCTCACCCAGCCCCCACTACTGCTAAGCTGCAAGCAGACAGGCTCACAGAGGCATTCAAAAGGCGGCCCGTCCAGAGGGGAAGAAAAAAAAGCCCGGAGCAGCTCGCCCTCCCGGCCTCTGCTCTGAATCACCAGCCTCCCTGCAGACAGAGGAATCTGCTGTTGTGTCTCAGGCCCGCCCTAGCTCCTACTCACACGCCCCCACCCCCGGAACCACACCTTCACTACCCTGCCTTCTAACAGCTAAAACAGCAACCTAAAAGAACAGCCCCAAGGCACAGAACTGACTGCTTCCCCCAACCCTCTCCCAAAATCTCCTCCTCCCACAA